>OY804576.1:77815583-78081547 GCA_963680875.1 Bathymodiolus brooksi | reverse complement strand
CTGATAGAACCTAAACCTTACATGAATCCCACTAAAAACCTGATATAGCTTAAATTTACATGAATCCCAATAAAAACCTGATAGAACCTAAACCTTACATGAATCCCACTAAAAACCTGATAGAATCTAAACTACATGAACCCCACTAAAAACCTGATAGAACCTAAACTACATGAATCCCAATAAAAACCTGATAGAACCTAAACCTTACATGAATCCCACTAAAAACCTGATATAACTTAAATTTACATGAATCCCAATAAAAACCTGATAGAACCTAAACCTTACATGAATCCCACTAAAAACCTGATAGAACCTAAACCTTACATGAATCCCACTAAAAACCTGATAGAACCTAAACTTTACATGAATCCCAATAAAAACCTGATAGAACCTAAACCTTACATGAATCCCACTAAAAACCTGATAACTTAAATTTACATGAATCCCAATAAAAACCTGATAGAACCTAAACCTTACATGAATCCCACTAAAACCCTGATAGAATCTAAACTACATGAACCCCACTAAAAACCTGATAGAACCTAAACTACATGAATCCCAATAAAAACCTGATAGAACCTAAACCTTACATGAATCCCACTAAAAACCTGATAGAACCTAAACCTTACATGAATCCCACTAAAAACCTGATATAACTTAAATTTACATGAATCCCAATAAAAACCTGATAGAACCTAAACCTTACATGAACCCCACTAAAAACCTGATAGAACCTAAACCTTACATGAATCCCACTAAAAACCTGATATAACTTAAATTTACATGAATCCCAATAAAAACCTGATAGAACCTAAACCTTACATGAATCCCACTAAAAACCTGATAGAACCTAAACCTTACATGAATCCCACTAAAAACCTGATAGAACCTAAACCTTACATGAATCCCTCTAAAAACCTGATAGAACCTAAACCTTACATGAATCCCACTAAAAACCTGATAGAACTTAAACTTTACATGAACCCCACTAAAAACCTGATAGAAGATAAACTTCACATGAATCCCACTAAAAACCTGATAGAACCTAAACCTTACATGAATCCCACTAAAAACCTGATAGAACCTAAACTACATGAACCCCAATAAAAACCTGATAGAACCTAAACCTTACATGAATCCCACTAAAAACCTGATAGAACTTAAACCTTACATGAATCCCACTAAAAACCTGATATAACTTAAATTTACATGAATCCCAATAAAAACCTGATAGAACCTAAACCTTACATGAATCCCACTAAAAACCTGATAGAACCTAAACTTTACATGAATCCCACTAAAAACCTGATATAACTTAAATTTACATGAATCCCAATAAAAACCTGATAGAACCTAAACCTTACATGAATCCCACTAAAAACCTGATAGAACCTAAACCTTACTTGAATCCCACTAAAAACCTGATAGAACCTAAACCATACATGAATCCCACTAAAAACCTGATAGAACCTAAACCTTACATGAATCCCACTAAAAACCTGATAGAACCTAAACCTTACATGAATCCCACTAAAAACCTGATAGAACCTAAACTTTACATGAATCCCAATAAAAACCTGATAGAACCTAAACCTTACATGAATCCCACTAAAAACCTGATAACTTAAATTTACATGAATCCCAATAAAAACCTGATAGAACCTAAACCTTACATGAATCCCACTATAAACCTGATAGAACCTAAACTTTACATGAATCCCACTAAAAACCTGATATAACTTAAATTTACATGAATCCCAATAAAAACCTGATAGAACCTAAACCTTACATGAACCACACTAAAAACCTGATAGAACCTAAACCTTACATGAATCCCACTAAAAACCTGATATAGCTTAAATTTACATGAATCCCAATAAAAACCTGATAGAACCTAAACCTTACATGAATCCCACTAAAAACCTGATAGAATCTAAACTACATGAACCCCACTAAAAACCTGATAGAACCTAAACTACATGAATCCCAATAAAAACCTGATAGAACCTAAACCTTACATGAATCCCACTAAAAACCTGATATAACTTAAATTTACATGAATCCCAATAAAAACCTGATAGAACCTAAACCTTACATGAATCCCACTAAAAACCTGATATAGCTTAAATTTACATGAATCCCAATAAAAACCTGATAGAACCTAAACCTTACATGAATCCCACTAAAAACCTGATAGAATCTAAACTACATGAACCCCACTAAAAACCTGATAGAACCTAAACTACATGAATCCCAATAAAAACCTGATAGAACCTAAACCTTACATGAATCCCACTAAAAACCTGATATAACTTAAATTTACATGAATCCCAATAAAAACCTGATAGAACCTAAACCTTACATGAATACCACTAAAAACCTGATAGAACCTAAACCTTACATGAATCCCACTAAAAACCTGATAGAACCTAAACCTTACATGAATCCCACTAAAAAGCTGATAGAACCTAAACCTTACATGAATCCCACTAAAAACCTGATAGAACCTAAACTTTACATGAATCCCACTAAAACCTGATATAACTTAAATTTACATGAATCCCAATAAAAACCTGATAGAACCTAAACCTTACATGAATCCCACTAAAAACCTGATAGAACCTAAACCTTACTTGAATCCACTAAAAACCTGATAGAACCTAAACCATACATGAATCCCACTAAAAACCTGATAGAACCTAAACCTTACATGAATCCCACTAAAAACCTGATAGAACCTAAACCTTACATGAATCCCACTAAAAACCTGATAGAACCTAAACTTTACATGAATCCCAATAAAAACCTGATAGAACCTAAACCTTACATGAATCCCACTAAAAACCTGATAACTTAAATTTACATGAATCCCAATAAAAACCTGATAGAACCTAAACCTTACATGAATCCCACTATAAACCTGATAGAACCTAAACCTTACATGAATCCCACTAAAAACCTGATATAACTTAAATTTACATGAATCCCAATAAAAACCTGATAGAACCTAAACCTTACATGAACCACACTAAAAACCTGATAGAACCTAAACCTTACATGAATCCCACTAAAAACCTGATATAGCTTAAATTTACATGAATCCCAATAAAAACCTGATAGAACCTAAACCTTACATGAATCCCACTAAAAACCTGATAGAATCTAAACTACATGAACCCCACTAAAAACCTGATAGAACCTAAACTACATGAATCCCAATAAAAACCTGATAGAACCTAAACCTTACATGAATCCCACTAAAAACCTGATATAACTTAAATTTACATGAATCCCAATAAAAACCTGATAGAACCTAAACCTTACATGAATACCACTAAAAACCTGATAGAACCTAAACCTTACATGAATCCCACTAAAAAGCTGATAGAACCTAAACCTTACATGAATCCCACTAAAAACCTGATAGAACCTAAACCTTACATGAATCCCACTAAAAACCTGATATAACTTAAATTTACATGAATCCCAATAAAAACCTGATAGAACCTAAACCTTACATGAACCCCACTAAAAACCTGATAGAACCTTAACCTTACATGAATCCCACTAAAAACCTGATATAACTTAAATTTACATGAATCCCAATAAAAACCTGATAGAACCTAAACCTTACATGAATCCCACTAAAACCCTGATAGAATCTAAACTACATGAACCCCACTAAAAACCTGATAGAACCTAAACTACATGAATCCCAATAAAAACCTGATAGAACCTAAACCTTACATGAATCCCACTAAAAACCTGATAGAACCTAAACCTTACATGAATCCCACTAAAAACCTGATATAACTTAAATTTACATGAATCCCAATAAAAACCTGATAGAACCTAAACCTTACATGAATCCCACTAAAAACCTGATAGAACATAAACTACATGAACCGCACTAAAAACCTGATATAACCTAAACCTTACATGAATCCCACTAAAAACCTGATAGAACTTAAACCTTACATGAATCCCACTAAAAACCTGATATAACTTAAATTTACATGAATCCCACTAAAAACCTGATAGAACCTAAACCTTACATGAATCCCACTAAAAACCTGATAGAACCTAAACCTTACATGAATCCCACTAAAAACCTGATAGAACCTAAACTTTACATGAATCCCAATAAAAACCTGATAGAACCTAAACCTTACATGAATCCCACTATAAATCTGATAGAACCTAAACCTTACATGAATCCCACTAAAAACCTGATAACTTAAATTTACATGAATCCCAATAAATTACCTGATAGAACCTAAACCTTACATGAATCCCACTAAAAACCTGATAGAACCTAAACCTTACATGAATCCCACTAAAAACCTGATATAACTTAAATTTACATGAATCCCAATAAAAACCTGATAGAACCTAAACCTTACATGAACCACACTAAAAACCTGATAGAACCTAAACCTTACATGAATCCCACTAAAAACCTGATATAGCTTAAATTTACATGAATCCCAATAAAAACCTGATAGAACCTAAACCTTACATGAATCCCACTAAAAACCTGATAGAATCTAAACTACATGAACCCCACTAAAAACCTGATAGAACCTAAACTACATGAATCCCAATAAAAACCTGATAGAACCTAAACCTTACATGAATCCCACTAAAAACCTGATATAACTTAAATTTACATGAATCCCAATAAAAACCTGATAGAACCTAAACCTTACATGAATACCACTAAAAACCTGATAGAACCTAAACCTTACATGAATCCCACTAAAAACCTGATAGAACCTAAACCTTACATGAATCCCACTAAAAAGCTGATAGAACCTAAACCTTACATGAATCCCACTAAAAACCTGATAGAACCTAAACTTTACATGAATCCCACTAAAAACCTGATATAACTTAAATTTACATGAATCCCAATAAAAACCTGATAGAACCTAAACCTTACATGAATCCCACTAAAAACCTGATAGAACCTAAACCTTACTTGAATCCCACTAAAAACCTGATAGAACCTAAACCATACATGAATCCCACTAAAAACCTGATAGAACCTAAACCTTACATGAATCCCACTAAAAACCTGATAGAACCTAAACCTTACATGAATCCCACTAAAAACCTGATAGAACCTAAACTTTACATGAATCCCAATAAAAACCTGATAGAACCTAAACCTTACATGAATCCCACTAAAAACCTGATAACTTAAATTTACATGAATCCCAATAAAAACCTGATAGAACCTAAACCTTACATGAATCCCACTATAAACCTGATAGAACCTAAACCTTACATGAATCCCACTAAAAACCTGATATAACTTAAATTTACATGAATCCCAATAAAAACCTGATAGAACCTAAACCTTACATGAACCACACTAAAAACCTGATAGAACCTAAACCTTACATGAATCCCACTAAAAACCTGATATAGCTTAAATTTACATGAATCCCAATAAAAACCTGATAGAACCTAAACCTTACATGAATCCCACTAAAAACCTGATAGAATCTAAACTACATGAACCCCACTAAAAACCTGATAGAACCTAAACTACATGAATCCCAATAAAAACCTGATAGAACCTAAACCTTACATGAATCCCACTAAAAACCTGATATAACTTAAATTTACATGAATCCCAATAAAAACCTGATAGAACCTAAACCTTACATGAATACCACTAAAAACCTGATAGAACCTAAACCTTACATGAATCCCACTAAAAAGCTGATAGAACCTAAACCTTACATGAATCCCACTAAAAACCTGATAGAACCTAAACCTTACATGAATCCCACTAAAAACCTGATATAACTTAAATTTACATGAATCCCAATAAAAACCTGATAGAACCTAAACCTTACATGAACCCCACTAAAAACCTGATAGAACCTTAACCTTACATGAATCCCACTAAAAACCTGATATAACTTAAATTTACATGAATCCCAATAAAAACCTGATAGAACCTAAACCTTACATGAATCCCACTAAAACCCTGATAGAATCTAAACTACATGAACCCCACTAAAAACCTGATAGAACCTAAACTACATGAATCCCAATAAAAACCTGATAGAACCTAAACCTTACATGAATACCACTAAAAACCTGATAGAACCTAAACCTTACATGAATCCCACTAAAAAGCTGATAGAACCTAAACCTTACATGAATCCCACTAAAAACCTGATAGAACCTAAACCTTACATGAATCCCACTAAAAACCTGATATAACTTAAATTTACATGAATCCCAATAAAAACCTGATAGAACCTAAACCTTACATGAATCCCACTAAAACCCTGATCGAATCTAAACTACATGAACCCCACTAAAAACCTGATAGAACCTAAACTACATGAATCCCAATAAAAACCTGATAGAACCTAAACCTTACATGAATCCCACTAAAAACCTGATAGAACCTAAACCTTACATGAATCCCACTAAAAACCTGATATAACTTAAATTTACATGAATCCCAATAAAAACCTGATAGAACCTAAACCTTACATGAATCCCACTAAAAACCTGATAGAACATAAACTACATGAACCGCACTAAAAACCTGATAGAACCTAAACCTTACATGAATCCCACTAAAAACCTGATAGAACTTAAACCTTACATGAATCCCACTAAAAACCTGATAGAACCTAAACCTTACATGAATCCCACTAAAAACCTGATAGAACCTAAACCTTACATGAATCCCACTAAAAACCTGATAGAACCTAAACCTTACATGAATCCCACTATAAACCTGATAGAACCTAAACCTTACATGAATCCCACTAAAAACCTGATATAACTTAAATTTACATGAATCCCAATAAAAACCTGATAGAACCTAAACCTTACATGAACCACACTAAAAACCTGATAGAACCTAAACCTTACATGAATCCCACTAAAAACCTGATATAGCTTAAATTTACATGAATCCCAATAAAAACCTGATAGAACCTAAACCTTACATGAATCCCACTAAAAACCTGATAGAATCTAAACTACATGAACCCCACTAAAAACCTGATAGAACCTAAACTACATGAATCCCAATAAAAACCTGATAGAACCTAAACCTTACATGAATCCCACTAAAAACCTGATATAACTTAAATTTACATGAATCCCAATAAAAACCTGATAGAACCTAAACCTTACATGAATCCCACTAAAAACCTGATAGAACCTAAACCTTACATGAATCCCACTAAAAACCTGATAGAACCTAAACTTTACATGAATCCCAATAAAAACCTGATAGAACCTAAACCTTACATGAATCCCACTAAAAACCTGATAACTTAAATTTACATGAATCCCAATAAAAACCTGATAGAACCTAAACCTTACATGAATCCCACTAAAACCCTGATAGAACCTAAACCTTACATGAATCCCACTAAAAACCTGATATAACTTAAATTTACATGAATCCCAATAAAAACCTGATAGAACCTAAACCTTACATGAACCACACTAAAAACCTGATAGAACCTAAACCTTACATGAATCCCACTAAAAACCTGATATAGCTTAAATTTACATGAATCCCAATAAAAACCTGATAGAACCTAAACCTTACATGAATCCCACTAAAAACCTGATAGAATCTAAACTACATGAACCCCACTAAAAACCTGATAGAACCTAAACTACATGAATCCCAATAAAAACCTGATAGAACCTAAACCTTACATGAATCCCACTAAAAACCTGATATAACTTAAATTTACATGAATCCCAATAAAAACCTGATAGAACCTAAACCTTACATGAATCCCACTAAAAACCTGATAGAACCTAAACCTTACATGAATCCCACTAAAAACCTGATAGAACCTAAACTTTACATGAATCCCAATAAAAACCTGATAGAACCTAAACCTTACATGAATCCCACTAAAAACCTGATAACTTAAATTTACATGAATCCCAATAAAAACCTGATAGAACCTAAACCTTACATGAATCCCACTAAAAACCTGATATAACTTAAATTTACATGAATCCCAATAAAAACCTGATAGAACCTAAACCTTACATGAATCCCACTAAAACCCTGATCGAATCTAAACTACATGAACCCCACTAAAAACCTGATAGAACCTAAACTACATGAATCCCAATAAAAACCTGATAGAACCTAAACCTTACATGAATCCCACTAAAAACCTGATAGAACCTAAACCTTACATGAATCCCACTAAAAACCTGATAGAACCTAAACTTTACATGAATCCCAATAAAAACCTGATAGAACCTAAACCTTACATGAATCCCACTAAAAACCTGATAACTTAAATTTACATGAATCCCAATAAAAACCTGATAGAACCTAAACCTTACATGAATCCCACTAAAACCCTGATAGAATCTAAACTACATGAACCCCACTAAAAACCTGATAGAACCTAAACTACATGAATCCCAATAAAAACCTGATAGAACCTAAACCTTACATGAATCCCACTAAAAACCTGATAGAACCTAAACCTTACATGAATCCCACTAAAAACCTGATATAACTTAAATTTACATGAATCCCAATAAAAACCTGATAGAACCTAAACCTTACATGAACCCCACTAAAAACCTGATAGAACCTAAACCTTACATGAATCCCACTAAAAACCTGATATAACTTAAATTTACATGAATCCCAATAAAAACCTGATAGAACCTAAACCTTACATGAATCCCACTAAAAACCTGATAGAACCTAAACCTTACATGAATCCCACTAAAAACCTGATAGAACCTAAACCTTACATGAATCCCTCTAAAAACCTGATAGAACCTAAACCTTACATGAATCCCACTAAAAACCTGATAGAACTTAAACTTTACATGAACCCCACTAAAAACCTGATAGAAGATAAACTTCACATGAATCCCACTAAAAACCTGATAGAACCTAAACCTTACATGAATCCCACTAAAAACCTGATAGAACCTAAACTACATGAACCCCACTAAAAACCTGATAGAACCTAAACCTTACATGAATCCCACTAAAAACCTGATAGAACTTAAACCTTACATGAATCCCACTAAAAACCTGATATAACTTAAATTTACATGAATCCCAATAAAAACCTGATAGAACCTAAACCTTACATGAATCCCACTAAAAACCTGATAGAACCTAAACTTTACATGAATCCCACTAAAAACCTGATATAACTTAAATTTACATGAATCCCAATAAAAACCTGATAGAACCTAAACCTTACATGAATCCCACTAAAAACCTGATAGAACCTAAACCTTACTTGAATCCCACTAAAAACCTGATAGAACCTAAACCATACATGAATCCCACTAAAAACCTGATAGAACCTAAACCTTACATGAATCCCACTAAAAACCTGATAGAACCTAAACCTTACATGAATCCCACTAAAAACCTGATAGAACCTAAACTTTACATGAATCCCAATAAAAACCTGATAGAACCTAAACCTTACATGAATCCCACTAAAAACCTGATAACTTAAATTTACATGAATCCCAATAAAAACCTGATAGAACCTAAACCTTACATGAATCCCACTATAAACCTGATAGAACCTAAACCTTACATGAATCCCACTAAAAACCTGATATAACTTAAATTTACATGAATCCCAATAAAAACCTGATAGAACCTAAACCTTACATGAACCACACTAAAAACCTGATAGAACCTAAACCTTACATGAATCCCACTAAAAACCTGATATAGCTTAAATTTACATGAATCCCAATAAAAACCTGATAGAACCTAAACCTTACATGAATCCCACTAAAAACCTGATAGAATCTAAACTACATGAACCCCACTAAAAACCTGATAGAACCTAAACTACATGAATCCCAATAAAAACCTGATAGAACCTAAACCTTACATGAATCCCACTAAAAACCTGATATAACTTAAATTTACATGAATCCCAATAAAAACCTGATAGAACCTAAACCTTACATGAATACCACTAAAAACCTGATAGAACCTAAACCTTACATGAATCCCACTAAAAACCTGATAGAACCTAAACCTTACATGAATCCCACTAAAAAGCTGATAGAACCTAAACCTTACATGAATCCCACTAAAAACCTGATAGAACCTAAACTTTACATGAATCCCACTAAAAACCTGATATAACTTAAATTTACATGAATCCCAATAAAAACCTGATAGAACCTAAACCTTACATGAATCCCACTAAAAACCTGATAGAACCTAAACCTTACTTGAATCCCACTAAAAACCTGATAGAACCTAAACCATACATGAATCCCACTAAAAACCTGATAGAACCTAAACCTTACATGAATCCCACTAAAAACCTGATAGAACCTAAACCTTACATGAATCCCACTAAAAACCTGATAGAACCTAAACTTTACATGAATCCCAATAAAAACCTGATAGAACCTAAACCTTACATGAATCCCACTAAAAACCTGATAACTTAAATTTACATGAATCCCAATAAAAACCTGATAGAACCTAAACCTTACATGAATCCCACTATAAACCTGATAGAACCTAAACCTTACATGAATCCCACTAAAAACCTGATATAACTTAAATTTACATGAATCCCAATAAAAACCTGATAGAACCTAAACCTTACATGAACCACACTAAAAACCTGATAGAACCTAAACCTTACATGAATCCCACTAAAAACCTGATATAGCTTAAATTTACATGAATCCCAATAAAAACCTGATAGAACCTAAACCTTACATGAATCCCACTAAAAACCTGATAGAATCTAAACTACATGAACCCCACTAAAAACCTGATAGAACCTAAACTACATGAATCCCAATAAAAACCTGATAGAACCTAAACCTTACATGAATCCCACTAAAAACCTGATATAACTTAAATTTACATGAATCCCAATAAAAACCTGATAGAACCTAAACCTTACATGAATACCACTAAAAACCTGATAGAACCTAAACCTTACATGAATCCCACTAAAAAGCTGATAGAACCTAAACCTTACATGAATCCCACTAAAAACCTGATAGAACCTAAACCTTACATGAATCCCACTAAAAACCTGATATAACTTAAATTTACATGAATCCCAATAAAAACCTGATAGAACCTAAACCTTACATGAACCCCACTAAAAACCTGATAGAACCTTAACCTTACATGAATCCCACTAAAAACCTGATATAACTTAAATTTACATGAATCCCAATAAAAACCTGATAGAACCTAAACCTTACATGAATCCCACTAAAACCCTGATAGAATCTAAACTACATGAACCCCACTAAAAACCTGATAGAACCTAAACTACATGAATCCCAATAAAAACCTGATAGAACCTAAACCTTACATGAATACCACTAAAAACCTGATAGAACCTAAACCTTACATGAATCCCACTAAAAAGCTGATAGAACCTAAACCTTACATGAATCCCACTAAAAACCTGATAGAACCTAAACCTTACATGAATCCCACTAAAAACCTGATATAACTTAAATTTACATGAATCCCAATAAAAACCTGATAGAACCTAAACCTTACATGAATCCCACTAAAACCCTGATCGAATCTAAACTACATGAACCCCACTAAAAACCTGATAGAACCTAAACTACATGAATCCCAATAAAAACCTGATAGAACCTAAACCTTACATGAATCCCACTAAAAACCTGATAGAACCTAAACCTTACATGAATCCCACTAAAAACCTGATATAACTTAAATTTACATGAATCCCAATAAAAACCTGATAGAACCTAAACCTTACATGAATCCCACTAAAAACCTGATAGAACATAAACTACATGAACCGCACTAAAAACCTGATAGAACCTAAACCTTACATGAATCCCACTAAAAACCTGATAGAACTTAAACCTTACATGAATCCCACTAAAAACCTGATAGAACCTAAACCTTACATGAATCCCACTAAAAACCTGATAGAACCTAAACCTTACATGAATCCCACTAAAAACCTGATAGAACCTAAACCTTACATGAATCCCACTATAAACCTGATAGAACCTAAACCTTACATGAATCCCACTAAAAACCTGATATAACTTAAATTTACATGAATCCCAATAAAAACCTGATAGAACCTAAACCTTACATGAACCACACTAAAAACCTGATAGAACCTAAACCTTACATGAATCCCACTAAAAACCTGATATAGCTTAAATTTACATGAATCCCAATAAAAACCTGATAGAACCTAAACCTTACATGAATCCCACTAAAAACCTGATAGAATCTAAACTACATGAACCCCACTAAAAACCTGATAGAACCTAAACTACATGAATCCCAATAAAAACCTGATAGAACCTAAACCTTACATGAATCCCACTAAAAACCTGATATAACTTAAATTTACATGAATCCCAATAAAAACCTGATAGAACCTAAACCTTACATGAATCCCACTAAAAACCTGATAGAACCTAAACCTTACATGAATCCCACTAAAAACCTGATAGAACCTAAACTTTACATGAATCCCAATAAAAACCTGATAGAACCTAAACCTTACATGAATCCCACTAAAAACCTGATAACTTAAATTTACATGAATCCCAATAAAAACCTGATAGAACCTAAACCTTACATGAATCCCACTAAAACCCTGATAGAATCTAAACTACATGAACCCCACTAAAAACCTGATAGAACCTAAACTACATGAATCCCAATAAAAACCTGATAGAACCTAAACCTTACATGAATCCCACTAAAAACCTGATAGAACCTAAACCTTACATGAATCCCACTAAAAACCTGATATAACTTAAATTTACATGAATCCCAATAAAAACCTGATAGAACCTAAACCTTACATGAACCCCACTAAAAACCTGATAGAACCTAAACCTTACATGAATCCCACTAAAAACCTGATATAACTTAAATTTACATGAATCCCAATAAAAACCTGATAGAACCTAAACCTTACATGAATCCCACTAAAAACCTGATAGAACCTAAACCTTACATGAATCCCACTAAAAACCTGATAGAACCTAAACCTTACATGAATCCCTCTAAAAACCTGATAGAACCTAAACCTTACATGAATCCCACTAAAAACCTGATAGAACTTAAACTTTACATGAACCCCACTAAAAACCTGATAGAAGATAAACTTCACATGAATCCCACTAAAAACCTGATAGAACCTAAACCTTACATGAATCCCACTAAAAACCTGATAGAACCTAAACTACATGAACCCCAATAAAAACCTGATAGAACCTAAACCTTACATGAATCCCACTAAAAACCTGATAGAACTTAAACCTTACATGAATCCCACTAAAAACCTGATATAACTTAAATTTACATGAATCCCAATAAAAACCTGATAGAACCTAAACCTTACATGAATCCCACTAAAAACCTGATAGAACCTAAACTTTACATGAATCCCACTAAAAACCTGATATAACTTAAATTTACATGAATCCCAATAAAAACCTGATAGAACCTAAACCTTACATGAATCCCACTAAAAACCTGATAGAACCTAAACCTTACTTGAATCCCACTAAAAACCTGATAGAACCTAAACCATACATGAATCCCACTAAAAACCTGATAGAACCTAAACCTTACATGAATCCCACTAAAAACCTGATAGAACCTAAACCTTACATGAATCCCACTAAAAACCTGATAGAACCTAAACTTTACATGAATCCCAATAAAAACCTGATAGAACCTAAACCTTACATGAATCCCACTAAAAACCTGATAACTTAAATTTACATGAATCCCAATAAAAACCTGATAGAACCTAAACCTTACATGAATCCCACTATAAACCTGATAGAACCTAAACTTTACATGAATCCCACTAAAAACCTGATATAACTTAAATTTACATGAATCCCAATAAAAACCTGATAGAACCTAAACCTTACATGAACCACACTAAAAACCTGATAGAACCTAAACCTTACATGAATCCCACTAAAAACCTGATATAGCTTAAATTTACATGAATCCCAATAAAAACCTGATAGAACCTAAACCTTACATGAATCCCACTAAAAACCTGATAGAATCTAAACTACATGAACCCCACTAAAAACCTGATAGAACCTAAACTACATGAATCCCAATAAAAACCTGATAGAACCTAAACCTTACATGAATCCCACTAAAAACCTGATAGAACCTAAACCTTACATGAATCCCACTAAAAACCTGATATAACTTAAATTTACATGAATCCCAATAAAAACCTGATAGAACCTAAACCTTACATGAACCCCACTAAAAACCTGATAGAACCTAAACCTTACATGAATCCCACTAAAAACCTGATATAACTTAAATTTACATGAATCCCAATAAAAACCTGATAGAACCTAAACCTTACATGAATCCCACTAAAAACCTGATAGAACCTAAACCTTACATGAATCCCACTAAAAACCTGATAGAACCTAAACCTTACATGAATCCCTCTAAAAACCTGATAGAACCTAAACCTTACATGAATCCCACTAAAAACCTGATAGAACTTAAACTTTACATGAACCCCACTAAAAACCTGATAGAAGATAAACTTCACATGAATCCCACTAAAAACCTGATAGAACCTAAACCTTACATGAATCCCACTAAAAACCTGATAGAACCTAAACTACATGAACCCCAATAAAAACCTGATAGAACCTAAACCTTACATGAATCCCACTAAAAACCTGATAGAACTTAAACCTTACATGAATCCCACTAAAAACCTGATATAACTTAAATTTACATGAATCCCAATAAAAACCTGATAGAACCTAAACCTTACATGAATCCCACTAAAAACCTGATAGAACCTAAACTTTACATGAATCCCACTAAAAACCTGATATAACTTAAATTTACATGAATCCCAATAAAAACCTGATAGAACCTAAACCTTACATGAATCCCACTAAAAACCTGATAGAACCTAAACCTTACTTGAATCCCACTAAAAACCTGATAGAACCTAAACCATACATGAATCCCACTAAAAACCTGATAGAACCTAAACCTTACATGAATCCCACTAAAAACCTGATAGAACCTAAACCTTACATGAATCCCACTAAAAACCTGATAGAACCTAAACTTTACATGAATCCCAATAAAAACCTGATAGAACCTAAACCTTACATGAATCCCACTAAAAACCTGATAACTTAAATTTACATGAATCCCAATAAAAACCTGATAGAACCTAAACCTTACATGAATCCCACTATAAACCTGATAGAACCTAAACTTTACATGAATCCCACTAAAAACCTGATATAACTTAAATTTACATGAATCCCAATAAAAACCTGATAGAACCTAAACCTTACATGAACCACACTAAAAACCTGATAGAACCTAAACCTTACATGAATCCCACTAAAAACCTGATATAGCTTAAATTTACATGAATCCCAATAAAAACCTGATAGAACCTAAACCTTACATGAATCCCACTAAAAACCTGATAGAATCTAAACTACATGAACCCCACTAAAAACCTGATAGAACCTAAACTACATGAATCCCAATAAAAACCTGATAGAACCTAAACCTTACATGAATCCCACTAAAAACCTGATATAACTTAAATTTACATGAATCCCAATAAAAACCTGATAGAACCTAAACCTTACATGAATCCCACTAAAAACCTGATATAGCTTAAATTTACATGAATCCCAATAAAAACCTGATAGAACCTAAACCTTACATGAATCCCACTAAAAACCTGATAGAATCTAAACTACATGAACCCCACTAAAAACCTGATAGAACCTAAACTACATGAATCCCAATAAAAACCTGATAGAACCTAAACCTTACATGAATCCCACTAAAAACCTGATATAACTTAAATTTACATGAATCCCAATAAAAACCTGATAGAACCTAAACCTTACATGAATACCACTAAAAACCTGATAGAACCTAAACCTTACATGAATCCCACTAAAAACCTGATAGAACCTAAACCTTACATGAATCCCACTAAAAAGCTGATAGAACCTAAACCTTACATGAATCCCACTAAAAACCTGATAGAACCTAAACTTTACATGAATCCCACTAAAAACCTGATATAACTTAAATTTACATGAATCCCAATAAAAACCTGATAGAACCTAAACCTTACATGAATCCCACTAAAAACCTGATAGAACCTAAACCTTACTTGAATCCCACTAAAAACCTGATAGAACCTAAACCATACATGAATCCCACTAAAAACCTGATAGAACCTAAACCTTACATGAATCCCACTAAAAACCTGATAGAACCTAAACCTTACATGAATCCCACTAAAAACCTGATAGAACCTAAACTTTACATGAATCCCAATAAAAACCTGATAGAACCTAAACCTTACATGAATCCCACTAAAAACCTGATAACTTAAATTTACATGAATCCCAATAAAAACCTGATAGAACCTAAACCTTACATGAATCCCACTATAAACCTGATAGAACCTAAACCTTACATGAATCCCACTAAAAACCTGATATAACTTAAATTTACATGAATCCCAATAAAAACCTGATAGAACCTAAACCTTACATGAACCACACTAAAAACCTGATAGAACCTAAACCTTACATGAATCCCACTAAAAACCTGATATAGCTTAAATTTACATGAATCCCAATAAAAACCTGATAGAACCTAAACCTTACATGAATCCCACTAAAAACCTGATAGAATCTAAACTACATGAACCCCACTAAAAACCTGATAGAACCTAAACTACATGAATCCCAATAAAAACCTGATAGAACCTAAACCTTACATGAATCCCACTAAAAACCTGATATAACTTAAATTTACATGAATCCCAATAAAAACCTGATAGAACCTAAACCTTACATGAATACCACTAAAAACCTGATAGAACCTAAACCTTACATGAATCCCACTAAAAAGCTGATAGAACCTAAACCTTACATGAATCCCACTAAAAACCTGATAGAACCTAAACCTTACATGAATCCCACTAAAAACCTGATATAACTTAAATTTACATGAATCCCAATAAAAACCTGATAGAACCTAAACCTTACATGAACCCCACTAAAAACCTGATAGAACCTTAACCTTACATGAATCCCACTAAAAACCTGATATAACTTAAATTTACATGAATCCCAATAAAAACCTGATAGAACCTAAACCTTACATGAATCCCACTAAAACCCTGATAGAATCTAAACTACATGAACCCCACTAAAAACCTGATAGAACCTAAACTACATGAATCCCAATAAAAACCTGATAGAACCTAAACCTTACATGAATCCCACTAAAAACCTGATAGAACCTAAACCTTACATGAATCCCACTAAAAACCTGATATAACTTAAATTTACATGAATCCCAATAAAAACCTGATAGAACCTAAACCTTACATGAATCCCACTAAAAACCTGATAGAACATAAACTACATGAACCGCACTAAAAACCTGATAGAACCTAAACCTTACATGAATCCCACTAAAAACCTGATAGAACTTAAACCTTACATGAATCCCACTAAAAACCTGATATAACTTAAATTTACATGAATCCCACTAAAAACCTGATAGAACCTAAACCTTACATGAATCCCACTAAAAACCTGATAGAACCTAAACCTTACATGAATCCCACTAAAAACCTGATAGAACCTAAACTTTACATGAATCCCAATAAAAACCTGATAGAACCTAAACCTTACATGAATCCCACTATAAACCTGATAGAACCTAAACCTTACATGAATCCCACTAAAAACCTGATATAACTTAAATTTACATGAATCCCAATAAAAACCTGATAGAACCTAAACCTTACATGAATCCCACTAAAAACCTGATAGAACATAAACTACATGAACCGCACTAAAAACCTGATAGAACCTAAACCTTACATGAATCCCACTAAAAACCTGATAGAACTTAAACCTTACATGAATCCCACTAAAAACCTGATATAACTTAAATTTACATGAATCCCACTAAAAACCTGATAGAACCTAAACCTTACATGAATCCCACTAAAAACCTGATAGAACCTAAACCTTACATGAATCCCACTAAAAACCTGATAGAACCTAAACTTTACATGAATCCCAATAAAAACCTGATAGAACCTAAACCTTACATGAATCCCACTATAAACCTGATAGAACCTAAACCTTACATGAATCCCACTAAAAACCTGATATAACTTAAATTTACATGAATCCCAATAAAAACCTGATAGAACCTAAACCTTACATGAACCACACTAAAAACCTGATAGAACCTAAACCTTACATGAATCCCACTAAAAACCTGATATAGCTTAAATTTACATGAATCCCAATAAAAACCTGATAGAACCTAAACCTTACATGAATCCCACTAAAAACCTGATAGAATCTAAACTACATGAACCCCACTAAAAACCTGATAGAACCTAAACTACATGAATCCCAATAAAAACCTGATAGAACCTAAACCTTACATGAATCCCACTAAAAACCTGATATAACTTAAATTTACATGAATCCCAATAAAAACCTGATAGAACCTAAACCTTACATGAATCCCACTAAAAACCTGATAGAACCTAAACCTTACATGAATCCCACTAAAAACCTGATAGAACTTAAACCTTACATGAATCCCACTAAAAACCTGATATAACTTAAATTTACATGAATCCCAATAAAAACCTGATAGAACCTAAACCTTACATGAATCCCACTAAAAACCTGATAGAACCTAAACCTTACATGAATCCCACTAAAAACCTGATATAACTTAAATTTACATGAATCCCAATAAAAACCTGATAGAACCTAAACCTTACATGAATCCCACTAAAAACCTGATAGAACCTAAACCTTACATGAATCCCACTAAAAACCTGATAGAACCTAAACCTTACATGAATCCCACTAAAAACCTGATATAACTTAAATTTACATGAATCCCAATAAAAACCTGATAGAACCTAAACCTTACATGAACCCCACTAAAAACCTGATAGAACCTTAACCTTACATGAATCCCACTAAAAACCTGATATAACTTAAATTTACATGAATCCCAATAAAAACCTGATAGAACCTAAACCTTACATGAATCCCACTAAAACCCTGATAGAATCTAAACTACATGAACCCCACTAAAAACCTGATAGAACCTAAACTACATGAATCCCAATAAAAACCTGATAGAACCTAAACCTTACATGAATCCCACTAAAAACCTGATAGAACCTAAACCTTACATGAATCCCACTAATAACCTGATATAACTTAAATTTACATGAATCCCAATAAAAACCTGATAGAACCTAAACCTTACATGAATCCCACTAAAAACCTGATAGAACATAAACTACATGAACCGCACTAAAAACCTGATAGAACCTAAACCTTACATGAATCCCACTAAAAACCTGATAGAACTTAAACCTTACATGAATCCCACTAAAAACCTGATATAACTTAAATTTACATGAATCCCACTAAAAACCTGATAGAACCTAAACCTTACATGAATCCCACTAAAAACCTGATAGAACCTAAACCTTACATGAATCCCACTAAAAACCTGATAGAACCTAAACTTTACATGAATCCCAATAAAAACCTGATAGAACCTAAACCTTACATGAATCCCACTATAAACCTGATAGAACCTAAACCTTACATGAATCCCACTAAAAACCTGATATAACTTAAATTTACATGAATCCCAATAAAAACCTGATAGAACCTAAACCTTACATGAATCCCACTAAAAACCTGATAGAACATAAACTACATGAACCGCACTAAAAACCTGATAGAACCTAAACCTTACATGAATCCCACTAAAAACCTGATAGAACTTAAACCTTACATGAATCCCACTAAAAACCTGATATAACTTAAATTTACATGAATCCCACTAAAAACCTGATAGAACCTAAACCTTACATGAATCCCACTAAAAACCTGATAGAACCTAAACCTTACATGAATCCCACTAAAAACCTGATAGAACCTAAACTTTACATGAATCCCAATAAAAACCTGATAGAACCTAAACCTTACATGAATCCCACTATAAACCTGATAGAACCTAAACCTTACATGAATCCCACTAAAAACCTGATATAACTTAAATTTACATGAATCCCAATAAAAACCTGATAGAACCTAAACCTTACATGAACCACACTAAAAACCTGATAGAACCTAAACCTTACATGAATCCCACTAAAAACCTGATATAGCTTAAATTTACATGAATCCCAATAAAAACCTGATAGAACCTAAACCTTACATGAATCCCACTAAAAACCTGATAGAATCTAAACTACATGAACCCCACTAAAAACCTGATAGAACCTAAACTACATGAATCCCAATAAAAACCTGATAGAACCTAAACCTTACATGAATCCCACTAAAAACCTGATATAACTTAAATTTACATGAATCCCAATAAAAACCTGATAGAACCTAAACCTTACATGAATCCCACTAAAAACCTGATAGAACCTAAACCTTACATGAATCCCACTAAAAACCTGATAGAACTTAAACCTTACATGAATCCCACTAAAAACCTGATATAACTTAAATTTACATGAATCCCAATAAAAACCTGATAGAACCTAAACCTTACATGAATCCCACTAAAAACCTGATAGAACCTAAACCTTACATGAATCCCACTAAAAACCTGATATAACTTAAATTTACATGAATCCCAATAAAAACCTGATAGAACCTAAACCTTACATGAATCCCACTAAAAACCTGATAGAACCTAAACCTTACATGAATCCCACTAAAAACCTGATAGAACCTAAACTTTACATGAATCCCAATAAAAACCTGATAGAACCTAAACCTTACATGAATCCCACTAAAAACCTGATAACTTAAATTTACATGAATCCCAATAAAAACCTGATAGAACCTAAACCTTACATGAATCCCACTAAAACCCTGATAGAATCTAAACTACATGAACCCCACTAAAAACCTGATAGAACCTAAACTACATGAATCCCAATAAAAACCTGATAGAACCTAAACCTTACATGAATCCCACTAAAAACCTGATAGAACCTAAACCTTACATGAATCCCACTAAAAACCTGATATAGCTTAAATTTACATGAATCCCAATAAAAACCTGATAGAACCTAAACCTTACATGAATCCCACTAAAAACCTGATAGAACCTAAACCTTACATGAATCCCACTAAAAACCTGATAGAACCTAAACTACATGAACCGCACTAAAAACCTGATAGAACCTAAACCTTACATGAATCCCACTAAAAACCTGATAGAACTTAAACCTTACATGAATCCCACTAAAAACCTGATATAACTTAAATTTACATGAATCCTACTAAAAACCTGATAGAACCTAAACCTTACATGAATCCCACTAAAAACCTGATAGAACCTAAACCTTACATGAATCCCACTAAAAAGCTGATAGAACCTAAACCTTACATGAATCCCACTAAAAACCTGATAGAACCTAAACCTTACATGAATCCCACTAAAAACCTGATATATCTTAAATTTACATGAATCCCAATAAAAACCTGATAGAACCTAAACCTTACATGAATCCCACTAAAAACCTGATAGAACCTAAACCTTACATGAATCCCACTAAAAACCTGATATAACTTAAATTTACATGAATCCCAATAAAAACCTGATAGAACCTAAACCTTACATGAACCCCACTAAAAACCTGATAGAACCTAAACCTTACATGAATCCCACTAAAAACCTGATATAACTTAAATTTACATGAATCCCAATAAAAACCTGATAGAACCTAAACCTTACATGAATCCCACTAAAAACCTGATAGAACCTAAACCTTACATGAATCCCACTAAAAACCTGATAGAACCTAAACCTTACATGAATCCCACTAAAAACATGATAGAACCTAAACCTTACATGAATCCCACTAAAAACCTGATAGAACTTAAACTTTACATGAACCCCACTAAAAACCTGATAGAAGATAAACTTCACATGAATCCCACTAAAAACCTGATAGAACCTAAACCTTACATGAATCCCACTAAAAACCTGATAGAACCTAAACTACATGAACCCCACTAAAAACCTGATAGAACCTAAACCTTACATGAATCCCACTAAAAACCTGATAGAACTTAAACCTTACATGAATCCCACTAAAAACCTGATATAACTTAAATTTACATGAATCCCAATAAAAACCTGATAGAACCTAAACCTTACATGAATCCCACTAAAAACCTGATAGAACCTAAACTTTACATGAATCCCACTAAAAACCTGATATAACTTAAATTTACATGAATCCCAATAAAAACCTGATAGAACCTAAACCTTACATGAATCCCACTAAAAACCTGATAGAACCTAAACCTTACTTGAATCCCACTAAAAACCTGATAGAACCTAAACCATACATGAATCCCACTAAAAACCTGATAGAACCTAAACCTTACATGAATCCCACTAAAAACCTGATAGAACCTAAACCTTACATGAATCCCACTAAAAACCTGATAGAACCTAAACTTTACATGAATCCCAATAAAAACCTGATAGAACCTAAACCTTACATGAATCCCACTAAAAACCTGATAACTTAAATTTACATGAATCCCAATAAAAACCTGATAGAACCTAAACCTTACATGAATCCCACTATAAACCTGATAGAACCTAAACCTTACATGAATTCCACTAAAAACCTGATATAACTTAAATTTACATGAATCCCAATAAAAACCTGATAGAACCTAAACCTTACATGAACCACACTAAAAACCTGATAGAACCTAAACCTTACATGAATCCCACTAAAAACCTGATATAGCTTAAATTTACATGAATCCCAATAAAAACCTGATAGAACCTAAACCTTACATGAATCCCACTAAAAACCTGATAGAATCTAAACTACATGAACCCCACTAAAAACCTGATAGAACCTAAACTACATGAATCCCAATAAAAACCTGATAGAACCTAAACCTTACATGAATCCCACTAAAAACCTGATATAACTTAAATTTACATGAATCCCAATAAAAACCTGATAGAACCTAAACCTTACATGAATACCACTAAAAACCTGATAGAACCTAAACCTTACATGAATCCCACTAAAAACCTGATAGAACCTAAACCTTACATGAATCCCACTAAAAAGCTGATAGAACCTAAACCTTACATGAATCCCACTAAAAACCTGATAGAACCTAAACCTTACATGAATCCCACTAAAAACCTGATATATCTTAAATTTACATGAATCCCAATAAAAACCTGATAGAACCTAAACCTTACATGAACCCCACTAAAAACCTGATAGAACCTTAACCTTACATGAATCCCACTAAAAACCTGATATAACTTAAATTTACATGAATCCCAATAAAAACCTGATAGAACCTAAACCTTACATGAATCCCACTAAAACCCTGATAGAATCTAAACTACATGAACCCCACTAAAAACCTGATAGAACCTAAACTACATGAATCCCAATAAAAACCTGATAGAACCTAAACCTTACATGAATCCCACTAAAAACCTGATAGAACCTAAACCTTACATGAATCCCACTAAAAACCTGATATAACTTAAATTTACATGAATCCCAATAAAAACCTGATAGAACCTAAACCTTACATGAATCCCACTAAAAACCTGATAGAACATAAACTACATGAACCGCACTAAAAACCTGATAGAACCTAAACCTTACATGAATCCCACTAAAAACCTGATAGAACTTAAACCTTACATGAATCCCACTAAAAACCTGATATAACTTAAATTTACATGAATCCCACTAAAAACCTGATAGAACCTAAACCTTACATGAATCCCACTAAAAACCTAATAGAACCTAAACCTTACATGAATCCCACTAAAAACCTGATAGAACCTAAACTTTACATGAATCCCAATAAAAACCTGATAGAACCTAAACCTTACATGAATCCCACTATAAACCTGATAGAACCTAAACCTTACATGAATCCCACTAAAAACCTGATATAACTTAAATTTACATGAATCCCAATAAAAACCTGATAGAACCTAAACCTTACATGAACCACACTAAAAACCTGATAGAACCTAAACCTTACATGAATCCCACTAAAAACCTGATATAGCTTAAATTTACATGAATCCCAATAAAAACCTGATAGAACCTAAACCTTACATGAATCCCACTAAAAACCTGATAGAATCTAAACTACATGAACCCCACTAAAAACCTGATAGAACCTAAACTACATGAATCCCAATAAAAACCTGATAGAACCTAAACCTTACATGAATCCCACTAAAATCCTGATATAACTTAAATTTACATGAATCCCAATAAAAACCTGATAGAACCTAAACCTTACATGAATACCACTAAAAACCTGATAGAACCTAAACCTTACATGAATCCCACTAAAAACCTGATAGAACCTAAACCTTACATGAATCCCACTAAAAAGCTGATAGAACCTAAACCTTACATGAATCCCACTAAAAACCTGATAGAACCTAAACCTTACATGAATCCCACTAAAAACCTGATATAACTTAAATTTACATGAATCCCAATAAAAACCTGATAGAACCTAAACCTTACATGAACCCCACTAAAAACCTGATAGAACCTTAACCTTACATGAATCCCACTAAAAACCTGATATAACTTAAATTTACATGAATCCCAATAAAAACCTGATAGAACCTAAACCTTACATGAATCCCACTAAAACCCTGATAGAATCTAAACTACATGAACCCCACTAAAAACCTGATAGAACCTAAACTACATGAATCCCAATAAAAACCTGATAGAACCTAAACCTTACATGAATCCCACTAAAAACCTGATAGAACCTAAACCTTACATGAATCCCACTAAAAACCTGATATAACTTAAATTTACATGAATCCCAATAAAAACCTGATAGAACCTAAACCTTACATGAATCCCACTAAAAACCTGATAGAACCTAAACCTTACATGAATCCCACTAAAAATCTGATAGAACCTAAACCTTACATGAATCCCACTAAAAACCTGATAGAACCTAAACCTTACATGAATCCCACTAAAAACCTGATAGAACCTAAACTACATGAACCCCACTAAAAACCTGATAGAACCTAAACCTTACATGAATCCCACTAAAAACCTGATAGAACTTAAACCTTACATGAATCCCACTAAAAACCTGATATAACTTAAATTTACATGAATCCCACTAAAATGTCAGGTCGCGTAAATTCATGTAAAGTTAGGTCGCGTAAATTCGTGTAATGTCAGGTCAAGTAAATTCGTGTAAAGGCAGGTCGCATAAATTCGTGTAATGTCAGGTCACGTGAATTCGTGTAATGTCAGGTCATGTAAATTCGTGTAATGTCAGGTCGCGTAAATTCGCATAAAGTCAGGTCCCATAAATTTGCGTAAAGTCAGGTTGTGTAAATTCGTGCAATGTCAGGTACCGTAAATTCACGTAAAGTCAGGTCGCGTAAATTCATGTAAAGTCAGGTCGCATAAATTCGTGTAATCTCAGGTCGCGTAAATTCACCTAATGTCAGGTCGCTTAAATTCGTGGTCAGGCCGCGTAATTTCGTGTAATGTCAGGTCGCTTAAATTCGCGAAAAGTCAGGTTGCGTAAATTTGTGTAAAGTCAGGTCGCGTAAATTCGTGTAATGGCAGGTCGCGTAAATTCGTGTAATGTCAGGTCGCGTAAATTCATGTAATGTCAGGTACCGTAAATTCGCGTAAATTCATGTAAAGTCAGGTCGCGTAAATTCATGTAAAGTCAGGTCGCGTAAATTCGTGTAAAGTCAGGTACCATAAATTCGTGTAAAGTCAGGTCGCGTAAATTCGTGTAATGTCAGGTCAAGTAAATTCGTGTAAAGTCAGGTCACATAAATTTGTGTAATGTCAGGTCACGTGAATTCGTGTAATGTCAGGTCATGTAAATTTGTGTAATGTCAGGTCGTGTAAATTCGCATAAAGTCAGGTCCCATAAATTTGTGTAATGTCAGGTTGCGTAAATTTGTGTAAAGTCAGGTCGCGTAAATTCGTGTAATGTCAGGTCCCGTAAATTTGTGTAATGTTAGGTCACGTAAATTCATGTAATGTCAGGTACCGTAAATTCGCGTAAAGTCAGGTCGCATAAATTCATGTAAAGTCAGGTCACGTAAATTCGTGTAATGTCAGGTCAAGTAAATTCATGTAAAGTCAGGTCGCTTAAATTCGCGTAAAGTCAGGTCAAGTAAATTTGTGTAAAGTCAGGTCGCATAAATTCATGTAATGTCAGGTCACATGAATTCGTGTAATGTCAGGTCATGTAAATTCGTGTAATGTCAGGTACCGTAAATTCGCGTAAATTCAGGTCACGTAAATTCATGTAAAGTCAGGCCGCGTAAATTCGTGTAATGTCAGGTCACGTAAATTCGTGTAATGTCAGGTCGCGTAAATTCACGCGACCTGACATTACACGAATTTACGCGACCTGACATTACACGAATTTACGCGACCTGACTTTACACAAATTTACGCAACCTGACTTTTCGCGAATTTATGGGACCCGACTTTACGCGAATTTAAGCGACCTGACCACGAATTTAAGCGACCTGACTTTAGGTGAATTTACGTGACCTGACATTACACAAATTTATGCGACCTGACTTTACATGAATTTACGCGAATTTACGGTACCTGACATTACACGAATTTACGCGACCTGACATTACACAAATTTACGCGACCTGACATTACACGAATTTACGCGACCTAACATTACACAAATTTACGCGATCTGACATTACACGAATTTACGCGACCTGACTTTACACAAATTTACGCAACCTGTCTTTTCGCGAATTTATGGGACCTGACTTTACGCGAATTTAAGCGACCTGACCACGAATTTAAGCGACCTGACTTTAGGTGAATTTACGTGACCTGACATTACACAAATTTATGTGACCTGACATTACACAAATTTTCGCAACCTGACTTTACACAAATTTATGGGACCTGACTTTATGCGAATTTACGCGACCTGACATTACACGAATTTACATGACCTGACATTACACGAATTTACGCAACCTGACATTACACGAATTTATGTGACCTGACATTACATGAATTTACGCGACCTGACTTTACATGAATTTACGCGAATTTACGGTACCTGACATTACATCAGGGATTCTCCAGGGAACAGTATTCGGCCCTACTTTATTCCTGGTGTTCATCAATGACATCGCAGACAATCTCCATTCCACCGCCAGATTGTTTGCAGACGACTGTGTGATATATAGACCAATACACAGAGAAAAAGATCATCAACTAATGCAAGAAGACCTGGACACACTCGTAGGCTGGTCAGATACATCATAGCCAGAAATGATAGGTGATTTGCTCATTTGCATATTCAAAATGGCGGCTCAAAGAGAATTTGGATTTTAACATATAGTTGAATGGGAAACTTTGTGTTAGCTTGGGCCGGACAATTTGCCGCGATAAAAAATCAAACTATGCACCGGTTTGAACAATATCTCAAAATATTACAGCTGTACCATGAAAACTCAAGGTTCCCACCCAGTTTCAAATTTGAAGCGTAAGCGCTATTCAAAAGCATTGAGAAGAAGTGAAAAAATGCATCCTGCACGGTTTTCAAGACTTTTCTTACAATCCCCATTCTAATTGCCGGGACAAATTCCGTCAGTTCCGGTAACATTGTTGAGGAATCTTTCTTCGATAAAAATGTTGCTGACAAATTAAAGGTTCCCACGATAATTTAAAAGAGGGATTCACAAGTTCTTTTTTACCTTTCTAGTAGAGATTCAATAGGGGTTCACGCAAAAAAATCTACTATTTCGTAAAACTGCTTCTGCTAGACATAGCATTATTTGAGTAAGCACCGCATTCCATTGTAAATGTAAATAAACAATTAAAAAAAGGCTCCACAAGGGTATTTTTTTATTTCGACAAAACAACAGAACAAGTACATGTAGCTATAATACAATTACAATACTGCTGATATATAAATTTCAAAAAATTTAACAGTATATATCCTATACTAAACGATTTCAATGACATACTAATACTTATAAATGTGGGGCAGAAATTGAAAAAAATGCACAATATATTTTTTATTTACATATATTTCATCAGCGTCTTCCAAATATGGTTAAACGTTTATTTGCTGACGTCATACATGACGCGATTTGGTTTATGAATATTCATGAACAAAATCACCCATGATTTCTGGCTATGTGGCAAATGGAATTCAATGTTTCCAAATGTGCAATAATGCAAACGACAAACAAAGGATCAAAGACCGATTTCCCTTATAAAATGAAAGGAGAGACTCTAGAAAAAGTTGACCATCAACCATACCTTGGAGTAGAACTCAGTAACAACTTCACGTACAACTTGCACATCGACCAAACTTGCAAGAAGGCATAAAAAGTACTTGGTTTCCTGAAAAGAAATCTTAAACACTGTCCATCTAGTGTAAAAGATAGAGCATATACCAGCCTTGTAAGACCAAAATTAGAATACTGCTCAACGACTTGGAACCCTCACACAACAAGCAACATCAACAAATTAGAATCTGTCCAAAAGAACGCAGCAAGATTTGTCCTGAACAAGCCGCACGACTACAAAAAACCTGACAGCACAACGAAAATGGTAAAAGATCTAAATTGGGAAAAATTAGAACAGAGGCGAAAAAGATCAGAAGTAACACTCATGCATAAGGTAGTACACCACCTCATCGCTGTGCCGGTTTACCATTAGTTCTAATAATAAAACCCTAAATGCTCGCTTACTCGCAAGAGTTATAACGGGATGCCATTACACGTAATGGAGCAGCCGCCGAGATTTTTTGCGCTCGCTTACAGAGCTTCTGACGCCTGCATTTATCAATAATAAGACATAACCTTTCCTTTTGTCCATTATTATAACAAGTTTTTATCACCTACTAGTATTTTAGAATGTAATTCCCACAAAATAAAAATCTTCTCTCTGAACATTTTGAATTTCGTCATTTCCGGCCTCACTATTTGGATGTCGATACCATATTTGGCGATTTGAAGCGTGAATGTTTACATCAGCGTGTAGTAAGAAATACCATATTTAGAAAAGCTCCGCCTTCCGTAGTTTCCGGTTATGGAAAACGATCGATAAATTTGAACAAGGTTGTTGCTACCTTTGAAAAGCATATATTTCTCAGCCAAACGGATTTAACAAGGACAGGGATCATCAGTAATAGTTATAATGAAATGTTTGAAGCGCAAATAGTGAGTTTTTTTTGCTCCATTGTGACGAATGGGACCGCGTTGTAGCCCTGCCGAGACACAAGTTTGTCACAGGAGCTACATTATTGCAGCTAGTTTACCATCACCCCACTATGGCAGAAATAACATCAACTCGTCACAGCCATGCTTGGAAATTTCAGACAATAAGGACAAACATAAATGTATATAAATATTCATTCTTTCCACGAACGATCATCCTGTGGAACCAACTACCACCGCCTGTGATAGCCGTCCAGGACTTGGACGCATTCAAGGTGGCAGTCAAGGGAGTATTCTAAATTTCCATATACATGTACTTGTACAGTGTAAATATGTTGTTTCTTTTAAACTTTGTGGCTCTGCTGTGCACGCGTGTAAATATAGTTCTAAGTGATATGTTTGCTTGCGGATGTTGCTAAGTAACCTGATTGAAGTTGAAGTTGAAGAAAGTAATCGTGAAGGCTAACAAGTGTAAACAGATCTATGTTTATCCTGCCCCTGCAAGTCGTTTGTGTGAAATTTTTTTTCTTCAGAAAATCATTTATCCTACTGTATGATATTAAAATTATTTCGAGCATTTACAACGGATCGTAGTTTTTATTTTCCGTCATTGTTTCGAAATATCAAGGACGTATCTTATAAAAGATACGTCCTTGGAAATATATACCCTATATAGGCCTACATCGTGAACTACAGAATTAAAAGTTTCCCTCCCCAACTCTGTGTTAACTCCAAGAAAATAATAAGAATGCATTCCTGACGAAAATATATTACACAATGGAATCGAGCGAGCTGAATGATGCTGAAGACGTAGAAGATGCTGCTTCACCACTTTTGAAAGGAAATGGTAAATTGTTTTGCAGAATGTCATTAAAATACAAACTGGCTTTGTTGTAATACTTTATAGTTTATTGATACATCATCATACGAGTTCTTTCCATCAGAATTATTCAATGTCTACAGATCAGACAGAAAACCAAATAAAAACAACCAAAGTTATGGAGGAGTGCTTATTGCCATCAAAAAAGAATTTATTAGTACTGAAGTAAGCGAACTCAAAACTGATTGCGAAATAGTTTGGTCTCAAATAAACATGTCTGGAAGTAAGAACTTACTGATAGGTGCATACTATAGACCACCATCTGATAAGGGAACATCTCTACAACAGCTTGAATTATCCCTCAGTAGAATAAATCATGCATCCAATACCAATATTATTTTAGGAGGAGACTTTAATCTGGGTCACATCGACTGGTCTATACCACAAGTTATACCAGGTAAACCAGAAACAGAACTTAACATCAAACTCTTAGATATCATCGATGAATACAATCTCCATCAATTAGTAAATGTTCCAACTAGAAAAGAGCGAACTCTTGATCTCATCCTAGTAACCAATCCATCTATCATCAATAAAGTTCATACATTACCACCTCTTGGGCTTAGTGACCATGATGTTGTTTACACAGAAGCAGACATATGGCTGTGTAAAGTACGTCAACAACCCAGAAAAATTCTTAGGTATGACAAAGCAAACTGGGATAACATCAAATTTGATTTAGAAGACACACTTAAAAAGATAATAAACATAAACAATGATGCAAAAAGTACTGTAAATGAAATGTGGAACTTATTTAAGAACAATCTTACAAAATCAATTAATAAAAACATCCCACATAAAATGCTAACATACAAACATCGACTACCCTGGATCCATAATAAACTAAGAAAGATGATTAATAAAAAGAACAAATTATACTTCAAAATGAAAAAGGACAAAAAATATAAAGAGAAATATAAACAGCTGAAACATCAGGTCCAGAAAGAACAAAGACATGCTTACAACACCTATATCGAAAAATTAATCCTAGACCTTCCAACAAATGATCCAGATCAAAGTTTTAATAATCAATCGAAACCAAAAAAACTCTTCTCCTTCATAAAGTCACTCAGAACTGACAACAGTGGAGTTGCTCCCTTGAAAAAAGAGGGACAACTAGTTGCTGACACTAAACAAAAGGCAAACATCTTAAACGAACAATTTAAATCTGTATTTACCACTGAATCAATAGATAACATTCCTAACAAGGGTGTGAGTCCACATCCAGATATACCACCACTTACCATCACAACACCTGGCATCCGAAAACTACTTGACAACATCAACTCGCATAAAGCCAGTGGCCCAGACAACATCAGCGGCAGAATACTAAAAGATCTTCAAAATTTTACAGCTCCAATCTTAACCATCATTTTTCAAAAATCACTTCAGACTGGCTGCATACCAACTGACTGGAAACATGCAAATGTTGCACCAGCATACAAAAAAGGTGAAAAATACAATGCAGCAAACTACAGACCAATCTCTCTCACCTGTATCAGCTGTAAAATTATGGAACATGTCATTACAAAACACGTACTTAACCATCTGGAAAGCAACAATTTATTATATGATCTTCAACATGGCTTCAGACATTCTAGATCCTGTGAAACCCAACTACTGTCCTTTGTTCAAGAAATTGCTGCAAATTCAGATAAAAATATTCAAACTGATCTCATTATCATGGACTTTGCCAAAGCCTTTGACAAAGTTCCACATCAACGACTTCTATACAAACTCAAATTTTATGGAATCAAGAATCAAACATTAACCTGGATCTCTGCCTTTTTATCAAACCGTACACAAACAGTGGTTCTGGATGGAGAGTCATCAGATATTGCTCCGGTCACTTCTGGTGTCCCTCAGGGAACAGTTCTGGGTCCTGTTCTTTTTCTGGTATATATTAATGACTTATCAGAATATATGAAATCCAGCCAACTCAGACTGTTCGCCGACGACAGCATCATCTACAAAACTATCAAATCCCAAAAAGATTGTGATAGTCTCCAAGAAGACCTTGATGCTGCCGCACGATGGGAAAGTGACTGGCTGATGGCTTTCCACCCAGACAAATGCTCAGTCCTTACAATAACAAACAAGAAAAATCCTGTAAAACATAACTACTTGCTACACAATCATACTTTGGAATCAGTTTCTTCAGCAAAATATCTTGGAATCACTCTTCAATCCGACTTGAAATGGACACAGCATGCTAACAACATAGTAGCCAATGCAAATAAAAGTCTTGGATTCTTGAAAAGAAACCTTAAAACCTCCAACACAAATATAAAGTCGCAGGCATACCTATCTCTTGTCCGTCCAAAACTAGAGTATGCATGCTCAGTTTGGAACCCTCACACTGCAGAACATTGCAATAAAATTGAGATGGTCCAACGACGGGCAGCTAGGTATGCCTGCAACAGATACCATAATACTAGCAGCGTCACAGACATGCTACAAACCCTCACCTGGCCTTCATTACAACAACGTCGACTCAAAACAAAACTTATCATGTTCTACAAGATTGTTCACCATATAGTTGCAGTTCCTACAACAATATTAATACCTACAGACCCAAGAATCAGACAATTTCATCCATTTACATACAGACATCTTCATGCATTCAAAGATCCGTACAAGTACTCATTCTTTCCGAACACAATCATTCACTGGAATTTACTACCTCAAACTATAGTTCTATGCCCAACAGTCAACACGTTTAGAGAACAGCTAACACCAACTGTTCTCAGCCATCTACAATTACAAATTTAAATAAAAATGAAATTGTAAATAGTTTTAACCACAAAATTTGTTCCTATTGGCACCACTTGTAAATATGTTATAAACTGACTGAATTTATTATTATTTCTTATTCCCACGCATGCGCAACAGCTAGTGATCATCCAGTGGATGGATAGCTGTATACCAAAAGAAGATAGTTTGACAGGAATCCGGGTCCTTTCGCCCCGTGAGTCGTTTCGCCCCTATTCCCGGTTGCCCTGGGTCGTTTCACCCCGATTCCGTTTCGCTCTCATTTATTAATAGTGCTTTAAAAAATGAAATATGAAAAATACCATTGCAAATATTCGTATTTTGGATGTTATAAAGCTTGTTCATGGGTACTTTATTTCAATTAATTAGTAATAATTCGATTTGAATATTACAAATCTGATTGGCTAATCCGTCTGGAGAAAATTTTGGTTATACTCGATAACCTGTGTTGGTATTGTGACGTCACCAACGTGTTCATCCGCCAACGACAAATGCAAATAGTCATATGAAATAATCGAAATTAAAATCGAGGAATCATTAAATTTTGTTGTGAAAATTAAATTATAAGGAATATTTGAAATTGTGGAACAGGTTATACTTGCATAACCTGGTTTGGGTCAGTTTACGCTTTTCATAAACCGCTTCATAGTTTATTAAGCGTAAACTGATCCAAACCAGGTTATATCGTATAACCTATTCAACAATTTCAAATATTCCTTAATTAATCGACAGATCAAAGAATAAAAATAAGTACAATTTTCAATTTTTTATTAATTTCTCTTTATTATTTTTTTGCAGTTTAATTAGTAATAACATAGAATTCATACTGTGATGAAGAACTATTATAATATTTTTCTCAGGCAGAGTGTACTCGATGCAACATTATGTGATAAAGTTTGTCAGTGACTTGCGGAAGGTCAGTGATTTTCTCCGGGAACTCGGGTTTCCTCCATCAATAAAACTGACCACCACGATATAACTGAAATATTGTTGAAAGTGACGTTAGATACAATAAAGCAACCAACCAGCCTACAGAAAACAACATATGCTTTCTATTGGAATTAATTTGTATTAAAATACAGTCAAACATGTCCATGGGGTCACCTCTATTAACCAGTCACCCATATTAAAATGTCACCTTTTTCTTGTCATTTCATATGAACTGAACCTCTTTTAAGAGGTCACCTGTCGTATAAAGCCACTTTTTTTTGTCCCAAAGGTGACCTCTTATTTCCATTTATTTACAATAATTCCATACATTGTTGGTTTTTTTTTTATTCGTAGCTTATGAAATATTCATACCCACTTTTCAGTATTATGCAATATATGCATGATTCAATGTTATGAAATTTTCTTTTCATGTGTAAATTACTTGATTTTTAACTTTGAATGCAAAAGTATTACTGGTGGAGAAAAAGAGTTTCTATAGACAGACAGTCATGTAGTATTGATACACATTTGGCCAAGTGACGCATATCAGGAACATAATAATAGCAGGATTAGAATAAATTCTATTATCTTTTGGTGTTTCAGAGTATCATCAATGTAAACTTGCTTTCTGAAAAAAGAATACATTTCTACATATTTTATTAGATTGATTACTGCTTAACATCCAGCGAGCAGTATTTCAGCTATATTCAGGACGAGAACAAAATCAGAATATAGAAATGAGGGTAGGAATGGCTCAACTGGGTCAACAACTTTTGACTGCCACTGAAAAAGTATGGAGAGTTGGGTAGGGACGAAATATTTAATCTTTTTCGAAATCTGTAAAAGAGGTTTTATTTGATTACCACTACTAATTATGCATACTATTGGAATATTGTACCAATTTTTGTCACGTCTGAAATAATAGTTGATTGAGGTGATTATGAACAGTCAACCAATAATAAATCAATAAAAATATTTTGTATTAAATGGTGAATTTTTTATTTTGCAGGGCTGGATGGAAACCAAGGTTTTGTTTTATGGAGCCTATTTTAACAAAACTAGTATTAAAATGAATCATTTGAATAAACAAAATCCACATATTATCATTGAACCTACTACAAGGTGACCAAAGAGAGATATAACATGGATTGAAGAGGACAAACAGGATGAGGACCTTCCATATTCAGTGATCGGAGTTAATAATACCAAACATAAACATGATTTAGTGAATGAAAGTGAATTTGAACTGAATTATAATATGGGAATCGCTTACATTGTAGCCGTAGCTGTTTGTTTGATTATCAGCTTTATCAAAATTGTTAGAAAGTAAGTGTTTAAGACCTAAAGATGTATAAATGTATTTAGATATGATTAGGATATAGCGTTTCTTAACAAGAATTTTAAGAATGCAAGTTTAAATTTTTGAGATCTTTGTTCGGGCACAATTTTTACATTTATAGAAACTACACAAAAAATTTCAAAATTTGCAGTAGTTCTATTTTCTCATATTGCTAAGTTGTATTTACCCTATGACTTTTCAGATATTAAATATAACATTTTAGATATAAAAAATATTGTCTTTTTAGAGAAATTACATTATAATGTATCATCATGTTTGATTATCGAAAAAACAGCCAGGAATGGTTATCGAATACATTAATTCATGAATGAATGAAACATATTGGATTATATCTGATGGATATTTAGTGCCACTTCAAACAATATTTCAGTTTATCGTGGCAGTCAATGTTATTTGCTGCAGAATCTTGAGTAACCTGTGAAAACTGCTGCATGTTACTGACAAACTTTATTATGTAAAGTTGTATAGAGTACACCTTGCTCTGAGCTGGTTTTGAACTCGCAACTTGAGTGGGCAGGTAGATGTATATTCAGCTGTCATACGATCATGGCGACTGTGGTCCCTTCTAACACATTAATAAGTGTCCAGGGTATAGAGTTAGATAGTCATGGGTAATTAATAAATCAACCATGACAATTATTCATATTATTTATTGTATAGAATAACATTAAAATATATAAAAATCCACCAATAAAACTGACTGCCACAATATAACTGAAATATTGTTGAAAGTGGCGTTAAACACCATAACCCTAACCTACCGTTGATGAGCAAAGAAAAAAAATGTACCTCAAAATCACAGACATTTATTATATAGGCATGATTGAAATAAGAACATATTAAAATGCAAAAAATTGTCATTATCCAATAACGTTTCCAACCGATAAGCAAAGAAAAAACATGTACCTCAGAATCATAGACCATATAGCCTATACATGTACCAAATTATAAGCTGATAATAAATTTAATCCATACATTTGTTTGTTACAGTGCTGCCAAAAAGGTGCTGATAATAAATTTAATCCATACATTTGTTTGTTACAGTGGTGCCAAGAAGGTGCTGATAATAAATTTAATCCATACATTTGTTTGTTACAGTGCTGCCAAGAAGGTGCTGATAATAAATTTAATCCATACATTTGTTTGTTACAGTGGTGCCAAGAAGGAGAAGGCTACATATGGTAGAGGAGGCAAAGCTGCTAAATACAGTAGTAGAATATGGGCAGGATGGGACTTTTGTATATGTAAAGAAAAACATGCTAAATCTAAAACAGCTAGTATTAAAACAGATCTTATTGTAAGTTTACTATTGGTCTGGACTTTTTTTTTAGCTCTAAAAGATATGTTAACCATTATATTTTATCAATATATACTACCTTTGATTTTTATTTGAGAGAATGGATTTCTCATTGTAATATTGCATTGAAAAGGGGGGGGGGGGGGGGGGGGTAGGGTTAGGGCTATGGCGTTTAACACAACTTTCAACAATATTTCAGTTATATCGTGGCAGTCAGTTTTATTTGGTGGAGGAAACCATAGTACCCGGAGAAAACCACCGACCTGCCGCAAGTCACTGACAAACTTTATCACATAATGTTGTATCAAGTACACCTCGACATCAGTGGGGTTCAAACTCACCACTTTAGCGGTGATAGGCACTGATTGCACAGGTAGTTGTAAATCCAACTACCATACGATCACGACCACAACAGCCTCCTGCATCAAAGGCGATGCCTGAGATATGAAATACGATGAGAAGTCCATTTCTAGCTAAACATATAAACAATAGTATGTTTATCAGGGTGACATTAGTGACATCATATTAGAAAACAGCGATTATGTGTTTGTATCATACTAGTTGGTTGATGAGATATTATCATGTGTAAAGATTAAAAGGAAAACTTACAACTCAATGATGATCATAGTTATCTACAAATAAGGAAAAATTCTATGCACAACCTTCCTTTGTCAGGTAACTGATGCTGACTTACATTGGACAAGAATACTATATGTCCAACTTCGCAAAAAAAATACAAGTATTTATGAACAAATTAATGTACGTTCCAGTGGTCAGTTTGAAAAACAAATCTGTAAATAGAAGGAGATAATACTTCTTGAGAAAGCAGGGCTATCGGTTAGAATGGCACTAGTTTTATGACAATAATAAGAAAGTTTGGTTTGGTTTGATTTTATGGTGTTTAATGCCACTTTCAGCAATATTTCAGTTATATCGTGGCAGTCAGATTTATTGGTAGAGGAAACCGGAGGACCTGGAGAAAACCATCGACCTGTCGCAAGTCACTGACAAACTTTATCACATAATGTTGTACACCTCACCCTGATCGGGATTCAAACTCACAACATCAGTGGTGATAGGCACCGGTTGTATATCAAGCTACCATACGATCATGGCCATGACAGCCCCTGACAATAAAAAGATGAAATGATATTATTGTTACCGTTGAATCAACAAAAAATAAGATTTCAAAAGACTGTTATCTATTTCACTAAAACATATGTATTGAAATGTTTGAATATTAAATTTTAGGCTGAACTACAAGATTCTAAAAAGAAAGAAGCTTGGAAAAGGAAACCATTTATAGACAAACTGATTGTATACTGCTTTAGACTTGTCATCAATGTATTGATAACCTTACTGTTAGGGATCAGTTTAGCTGCAATATATAAAGTTACTGAAAAAATGATGGAGGTATGTAGCATACAGAACAGATTTGCATGTTCCCGCCACTAGGTGGCAGAGAAATTAAGTTTATCCCATGTCTGTCCATCTGTCTGTATGTCCGTCCGTCTGTCCATGCCACATTTGGTTTCCTTGATTTGTCGAAAAACACCTGTTAACTTGAGCTGGAAGCAGGGGCATCTGTGTTCTATGGACACATTCTTTCATTTTCTCCCCTGTCATTGGCTTTATTATTTTTTGTGACTCGTGGTAATCACTAGTTGTGTAATTATAACTGTGATACTGTCGAAAAAGGGAAAATATTATTTCATGTTAATTTCGATTTCTAAAATTTATTTTCCATCAATCATGATGCGTTCTCCATCAGAGAAGACATTGTATGGCCACCATTAATTGTGCCCCAACAAATGGTGATATTTAGCATATTGAGCTGGGTCAGCTTAGCTTATTGTATATTTGTTAGAAACACAGAAAAAGACATTCTACAAAGTGGTTAGAAGCAAAGAACAAGACATTCCACAAAGTTAGAAAGGAATCAAGAATCATATTTGTACAGTTTTGTTATATGTTTATAGTGTCCAGTTTATAACCACCTTTGTTACAAATAATACAACATCTGTGACATACCTCTTGAAATATAAACCTCCTCTGTGTTGTAATGGTTAGCGTGCTCACCTCGAGTGTGGTAGATAATCGGTTCAAGCCCTGGTCAGATCAAACCAAAGACTAATAAAATTGATATTTGTTGCTTCTCCGCTAAACATGTAACTTTAAGGAGTAAGAGAAAAGAGTGGTTGGCTCGGAATCAGAATCATGTGTTTCAGTGAACTAGCTCTATAAAGATCCAATTTAGCGTGTTGGTCTAGTATAAAATGGACATCATCATTTCATTGATTGTAACTTGTTCTTGCCATGATATGGCTGAAAAATTGCTCATCTGGCTTTTAACAACTGTCACTAACTCATCTTGAAATACTAAAAGAATATGTCAGAATGAAAAAAAATGTTTTTAGTTTGATTATAGATGTAATCAATCATAAAAAGAGTTTGAAGATACGAAAGAGGTAATCAGAATCCATAAATTGAAGAAGGACAGACAACGCAACAGCCAAAAGAAAAAGGACAAACAACGATTTACAAAACATACACATAAAACTAAAGATTGAGAAACACAAACCCCACTAAAAACAGGGCATGAACTCAGGTGCTCCGGAAGGGTAAGCAGTTCCCACTCTACTAGTACATAAATTTGTCATTTTTTTTTCTTTACAGCTTAATTCCCAGTATCAGTCTAAGATGAATAATTTAATGATAAGTTTTGCACCATATTTTACTATTACGGTGCTGAATTTTGTAGTCCCTAAAGTATGCTGGAGATTAACAATATATGAAAGCTATCTCCATGAAACAGAAATTAGAATGTCCGTCACAAGGTGAGTTATTTTCAAGTAGATTATTGGTACTTTAGTTTGCACTAGGATCTTATTCCTGAATAACGTTTGTTATTACACAGAGTTATTATGTCATGTCATTAGAGATATGTAGTTAAGAGTGATAATTTGTAAATTTTCCCTTTGATATCTATTGTCAAGCAACATGTGTGATACAAACATATTATCGTTGATTTCTATATGCAATACTGCAATTTTAATTGAAGTCACTGACAATACTTTGACAAATCCTCGATAAACATACTATCGTTGAAAAGGCTTCTAATTGCATCTCTTATTCGCCTTTGATGCGGTATTGCTCTCTGAGAATCTATTCAAGCAAAACAAATCAATGATAGTAATTATGTATAAATGTTACAGAAAAGAAGAATTCAAACATTTATGCATTTCTTCTTTTCTCTGACCATGACCTTCCTTGACTCCTAGCATAACATTCCAAATCTCAATATTGAGAATATTCAATATCATGTGACTATAAATGGTTGCCAACTCCTAATTTTCGGTCAAGCATGAACATGTTTATATAATTAGGGTTAGAAATCCCTATTAAGAATATAAAATGGTTTGAATTATAGATGTTTAACACCAATTTGGTTTTGGAAACCAGATTATCCAGAGAAGCCCACCGACCTGCCTCAAATCACTGACAAACTTTACCACATAAGGCTGTATCAAGTACACCTCACCAAAGGCTGAAATTAAGCTTACAAACCTTGGTTATGATTAGCACTGATTACATAGATGAATGTAAATCCAACTACCTGTACCATATGATGACAACCATGATGGTTCTAATGTAATTAGGGGAATCCCATGTAAAAGGAACAACAATTCCCCAATATACAAATATATATGTAAAATGTCTGCATGAAACAATGGACACTTGAACTGGTTAATTATCAAATTTGTTCCTACTTGATGTTTTTAATTTGAAAACCTGTGAAAAAGAGTTGCATTCTGTCAATGTTCTGGTCGAATTCTTACAAACAATGCTTCATGATATGATTTTAAATGACATCATGAGTTTATTTTGACACAATAAAAATGATGATCTCCTTGCTAAGAAAAAGTGAATCCCCTTCTATTAGGAAACTTTGTTTGCTTAAATTGCCTATGACTATTAGCGATTTCCCATTATCTTTGCTTGTAAATATTGAATCACTCCAAATATTTAAGAAACAAATGGTTGCATTTTCAATGATGGGTGTCATAATACAATGATGAAAAAAATTATTTATGTTTGGTCCAGACATAATTTACGATGACAGATTTTGAATTTTTAAATCTAATCTATGTCTTTCTGGATTATCAAGTTGATTTATTTTATTTATAGGAGTATACTTTTACGATTGGCCTCTCCAATGGTTCTACTAGCATCAATATATGTTGAAATAATCAAAATAGACGTACATCCTGTTTGTGGTAATAAAAGGTGGGCAGACAGTTCATCTGGACTCACAGAAAAAATTGTCATAAAGGTAAAAAAAAAAAAAAAAAAAAATACATTGGCAAATGTTATTCCTTTTAATTCTAAAAATAAATGTTATACCAGTAGATGAATAGAGAATTTTACCTATCTTACAAGAAAAAATATTATAAAAGAGTTAGGTTCGATACTGAAACAAGCTGCAATATTTTTTTTTATAGCCATAGCTGCACTGTAAGATGTATATATACACTGATTTTAGTTTTCATGTAAATGAGCTGCACATTGAATTAGAAAAATTCCACCTTGTTGTTCAGTAGTTTTGTGTGCTACTACTAATCTGTCAAATTCCCTTATAGTTTGTGGATTCAGCATCAGGGACATCTATCATTTTGTTACATCCTAAAACGAAGATTGCAGTCTTACAGAAATTAATATACACCTGTAATTACAAAATCAATCAAAGGCAACCAACTTAAGTTAAGATGCAGTTAAAACTTATTATATTGATTCAGAGAAAACCAGTCTTTCCTCTTATTCCCTAAGGCTGAGAAGCAGCAAATACCAATTATATAGTCTTTGGTTTGACCCAACCGAGGCTTGCACCCACGATCTATCGCATCCAAGGAGACCATGCCAACCACTACACCATCGATGCGGTTCTTTCCTTTTGAGAAGAGTTTCTGTGGATAATGCACAAGCACTAGAATCTTAAGATAAAAAAACCTGAAAGAATATGCATTGTTATGTATTGAAGTTCATGTTAAATTTTCAGTGTTGGGAGACATATATAGGTCAACAGTTATACAGGTTAGCTCTGATGGACCTAATTGTAACAGTATTTGTAGTGTTTTGTGGTAACTTTCCCAGAAAGTAAGTCTTCTTATACAAATATCTGCTTGTTTATCAGATGTGTTAATTTCAGTTAGTTGAAACAGAGAACATAGGCTATTATATATATCTACTTTCCTTTAGCATTAAGTATCACTACAAAAATTTAACAGGCACAACTCTATGGTCTAAAGAGACTACTTAACCTTCAACAAGCCTAGTTTCACACCCCGAAGCGGAGCCAGTAAGACGGATATTTGCGGCCGTCAAATCCACCATTGACACCGACAACTCTTCAAATACAGTACTGTTATTCCTATTCTTATGAAATTCTCCCAACGTGTACACACCAGTTTGAAAACATACAAATAAATGACGAAATATATGCACTTTTCAAATTCCTTCTGCTAAAAAATAGTAATGTAGTTGTTTAAGGATCTGCCATCTTGAAAACGTGAAATCCTACATGTCATATGTACAACAATACACAAAAACAATTAAAATGCCTACCTTGAAAACTTATTTTAGTTAAATTAATCTAAATTGAAGGTACACCAAGCCAAATAACGTCTGATCTTTACATTTTAAACTGGACGTCTTCATATGACGTCACGTTGTTTATGTGCCAAAGTCGTTCAACAATATTTCCAGGAATTTTAATTTTTGTGCTTTTTAGACCCAGGGATATGCAAGAATACATTTTTATGCTCAGTATTGCATTAGAATGGACAGTAAACTCGATTTGGGACCATCAAATCTCCAATTGATGATGTGAAATTTTCAAATACAATACAGTTATCTCCTAAATAGGTCGTCAGCGTCAAATTCAGTCGGAAATATCTGGGTCAGCCATATTGTTTAAGAAATAATTACTGGTAGCCATATATTTATATTGTTTTTACCACGGGTTGGCACTTTATGCCGAATATTTTACCATGAGTGGTAGCGAGGGGTAAAATGAAGGCATAAAGTGACAGCCCGTGGTAAAAACAATATAAATATATGGCTACCGCTAATTTTTTCGATTCTAATAGGACAATTACGGAACATTTTCAAATCGAAGCAGCCTAGGTCGTCCAGTGTTTTTGGCTGTTCCGTTAATTGTCCCGACTGAAATGTTACAATAATATTCCATTTTTTTTCGAAAGATGTTTGAAATGACAACCGAAAAGGTGTTTCATGCCGATGACAAATATGTTTTGAGATTACTGAATGTTGTCATTCATGAACATCAATTCAAAAGAAAGGGAAAATACTACAAATTCCACTTCGACAAGGAGGTGTACACAAACCCAAAAAACGTCAGGATCTTTATGTTGTAAACTGGAAGTCTTCATATGACGTCGTGTTGTTTACGTGCCAAAATCGTCAACAACATTTCGCGGAATTTTAATTTGTGTGACTTTTAGGCCCAGGGATATGCAAGAATACTATATGTTATTCGGAATCTTCGCAAGGGATGTGGGTTTATATTCCCTGTCTGTTTTCTATATCGCCTGAGCCGATTTCCAATATACGAATGTTTAGTTATTTTGTGTATTGCATACTTATCATTGTGTACCTTTTACAGGGGAGTGTCATGGAACAACCACTTATAAAGCACAGACCACGTCTATCTATGACGTAATCGGTCATAGATAAATATTATTTTTACCACAGGTTTGGACTCAAAGCGTTTGAAGGACGTCATATTAGAATTACAAACAAGTGCATTCGGCGTAGGAATATAGCATTCCTTCAGGCATGTCAACTGCAGATTTGACGGCTCTCAATAGCCAATGAAAATACGCGTTACATTATAATTGCATTAGAATTGTTCATTATATGAGAAAGTTTACATGATGTACATGATAGACATGAGCTGAAAGTGGTGTAATGTAAACACTTAAGCATAATAGGGTAAAACAGGCCTTTATATAATATGTAATGACCCATATTAAAACTCACAACACTGTACGGCTTCCATGAATTATTTCAATTCTGATATATATAATAATACAAATATGGTAGTATAGTTTGATGGGAAAGACGATAATTTATATTTATGTTTGCAGGCAATGTCGCACACAATTTATGCTGCCATATTCGAGCAGACGATAACTCGTCAACATGTGCTTTTACGACGGGAAAGTCAGTCATATTGATGGAGCATCCATAGCAATAATTTTGTGTTTGCACGTTTTAATTGCACATCGCATATTTATTAATTTTGGATGTGTTTATTATTTTCAGTGATTATAGATGTTTAAAACGTTAACAACCTTGTAAATAATTTTATTTTGTGATTTTATGACCCGGCTTAAATGTGGGAAACACGCATGTGCTAATGAGATTTTGTTTTTAAATAAATCGCTCATTTGTTTGCAAAGCGAAAGAAGGACGTCATATTATAATTTACGACAAAAACCTTTGTGCAAGCTTTATTACTGGTTTAAGTTAATACTGAATTTGGTTAATCATTATTATATTATGAAACATTGTATATTGCACAATTTCTTGCTTGTTTTTACAATTTTTTTTTATTTTACAAATCAAAAACCAGAAATGTTTTTGATTTTTAGCTCACCTGGCCATAGACCATGTGAACTTTTGTCATGGGTAAGCGTCGTCCGTTAGCTTTTCACATTTAACTCTTCTTCTCTGAAACCACAAAACAGATTTCAACCAAACTTGCCATAAGTGTTCATTGGATGGTCCTCTACCAGATTTGTGTTTTTGGTGTAGATCGGAAATTCAACATGGCTGCCAGGGCCAATAACGTGTTCTGATTGGCTGAAATTTTAAAAATCTTCTTGTCAAAAACCAACAAGCCAATTGAATTGTGACTTTGCAGGAATGATCATTGGGTGGTCCTGTACTAAACTTGTGAAGATGGCCACCATGACTCGACTTAGTTTTAACATAGGACCCTATGGAAAAAATGTTTAAAAGTCTTCTCCTCTGAAACCAGTAAGTCAATTTAAAGCAAACATGGCATGAATGGTTCTTAGGTGGTCAACTTTCAAAATTATGTCCTGTGACCCCGACCTCCATCCAAGATGGACACCGTCAGCGGACATAGTTTTAACATAGGACCCTATGGGAAAAATGTTTAAATTTTTTTTAGCTCACCTGACCCAAAGGGTCATGTGAGGTATTGCCATCACTTAGCGTCCGTCTGTAAACTTTTAAAAAAAAATTCTCCTCTGAAACCACTGGACCAATTTAAACCAAACTTGGCCTGAATCATCCTTAGGGGGTTCCCTTTAAAATTTATGTCCGATGACCCTGCCGACCAACCATCATGGCCGCCATGTCTATAAATAGAACATAGGGGTAAAATTGCAGTTTTTGGGTAATAACTCAAAAACTGTTAATAAAAACAGAATTGGACATGTGGTAAAAATGATCAGTACAGCAAGATCTACCTACCCTGCAATTTTGAAGTAAATCTGATTACCCATCTTGGAGTTATTGCCCTTTTTTTTTTATCAAATTTTTAAAATTTTAATACTTTTCGTCTTATATTTCAAAAACTATAAGAGATAGATGTTTAGTTTAAATTGCTAAAATGTGCAGCATGTCGAGATCTACATACCCTGCAATTTTTAAGTAAATCCCATTACCCATTTTGGATTTATTGTCCTTTTTTCATCAAAATTTCAAAATTTTAATATTTTTCATCCTTTATTTCAAAAACTATAAGAGATAGATGTTAAGTTTAAACTGCAAACATGTTCAGCCTGTCAAGATCTACCTACACTGCAATTTTTAGCTCACCTGTATGAGCTATTGCCATCAATTGGCGTCCGTCATCCGTCTGTAAACTTTTTCAAAAATGTTCTCCTCTGAAACCACTGGACCAATTTAAACCAAACTTGGCATGAATCATCCTTAGGGGGTTCCCTTTAAAAGTTATGTCCGATGACCCTGCCGACCAACCATCATGGCCACCATGTCTATAAATAGAAATCAGCAAAAAAATCAATTAAAAAAAATCAAGAAAAATCCTTTAGAGTATATTGCAATTAAATTTGATACATAATATGTAATATTCTTTCAGAATTATGGTTGAAGACCCCATCCCCCATCAAACATGGCCACCATCGTTGCTATAAATAGAAAATTAATGAAAAAATTCATTAAAAAAATATTTTAAAATCCTGTAAAGAATCAAATGCAATCCAACCATATGGAAAGAATGCATATGTGGTCTTCTTTCAAAATTTTGATTGAAGACCTCCGGCTGTCATCCAACGTGGCCGTCACTGTTACAAATAATAGAAAATTATTGTCAAAAAACATATTTTAAAATCCGGTAAAAAGCCAATTGCCACCAAAGTTTATGGAAATGATGCATATATGATCCACTTTCAGACTTATGGTTGCTAACCCTGGTCGCTTATGAAAAATGGCTGCTATCGTTACAAAAAATAGATTTTTTTTTTTTTTTTTTTAATTCTTTAAATATTGTAAAGAGCAATGTTGCTACCAAACTATAAAGGAACAATGCATATATAATTCTCTTTCGGACCATGAATGATGACCCCGACTGCCATCAAACATGGCCGTTGCCACTTCTCAAACTTGAAAATTAGTGAAAAAAATCAGTAAGAAATAGAAAACTATTGAAAAAATTAGATTCTTCTCCTCTGAAACCATTTGGCCAAATGAACCGAAAATTGGTAGGAAGCATCTATGGAAAGTCCTCTGTAGTGATTGCTCATTTCGTCCCTATCCGTTAACAAATATGGCCACCATAGACAATTCTTGTTTCTGATTGGATGATTTCTTAAAAATCTTCTCCTCTGAAACCGTTTTGCCAAATGAACCGAAACTTGGTAGGATGCATCTATGGGAGGTCCTCTATAAAGATTGCTCATTTCGTTCCGATCCAATAACAAATATGGCTGCCACAGGCAATTCTTGTTTCTAATTGGTCGATTTCTAAAAATCTTCTTCTCTGAAACCGCTTTGCCAAATGAACAGAAACTTGGTAGGAAGCATCTATGGAAGGTTCTCTATAAGGAGTGCTCATTTTATCCCGATCATTAACAAACATGGCCACCACAGGCAATTATTGTCTCTGATTGGTCAATTTCTAAAAATCTTCTACTCTGAAACATGGTAGGAAACATCTATGGAAATTGCTCATTCCGTTTTGATCCGTTAACAAACATGGCCATCATAGGCAATTCTTGTTTCTTATTGGTCGATTTCTAAAACAGCTTTTCCTCTGAAGCCACTTGGCCAAATGATATGAAACTTGATAAGAAGCATCTATGGAAGGTCCTCTATAGAGATTGCTCATTTCGTTTTGATCCATTAACAAACATGGTTGCCACAGGCAATTCTTGTTTTAGATTGGTCAATTTCTAAAAAATCTTCTTCTCTGAAACTGCAATGCCAAAATGAACAGAAATTTGGTGGGAAGCACCTATGGAAGGTTCTGTATTAAGTTTCCTCAAAGCAGAATGAAAGGTGAGCAACACAGGCTCAGCCCACTGAGCCTCTAGTTTCCTCTGAAACCAGTAAGCCAATTTAAAGCAAACATGGCATGAATGGTCCTTAAATGGTCAACTTTCAAAATTATATCCAGTGACCCAGACCTCCATCCAAGATGGCTGCCATCAACGGACATAGTTTTAACATAGGACCCTATGGGAAATATGTTTAAAAATCTTCTCCTCTGAAACCAGTAAGCCAATTTAAAGCAAACATGGCATGGATGGTCATAAGTGATCAATTTTCAAAATTGTGTCCGGTGACCCTGACCTCCATTCAAGATGGCCACCTTTAGCAGACATAGTTTTAACATAGGACCCTATGGGGAAAAAATGTTTTAAAATCTTCTCCTCTGAAACCAGTCAGCCAATATAGCAAACATGTCATCGATTGTCCTTAGGTGGTCAACTGCCAAAAATGTGTTCAGTGACCCGTATCTTGGTCCAAAATGGCCGCCGTCAGCGGACATAGTTTTAACATAGGACCTATGGGAAAATTGTTTAAAAGTCTTCTCCTCTGAAACCAGTCAGCCAATTTAAAGCAAACATGGCATAGATGGTCCTTGGGTAGTATACTTTTCAAAATTGTGTCCGGTGACCACGACTTCCATCCAAGATGGCTGCCATGAGCAGACATAGTTTTAACATACATTGTAGAACCCTATGGGATTTGAATAGTTAAAACGTAGATGTATTCGGCATGCAGAAATTCTTAAGAGGGCTTATTTATGTCAGGTGAGCGATGCAGGCTCACCTGAGCCTCTAGTTAATCAGATATTCCTTTCCATTTCAGAATCATTTTTGATAGATATAAGAAATATAAAATAATCAAATTCCTTGGGCAACAAGAGTTTGACCTGCCAAAGAATGTTGTAGACATAGTGTATTCACAGTATCTTTGTTGGTATGTACTTACTTATTCTATTCTGAATTTGTTTGTGATTTGCCTTTCTGAATGTACATTATGTACAAAACTATAATAGTATAAATACCAACCAACCCTCGGTAGCTGTGACCTTCCTCTACATCAATTATATATGCAGAAGTGCATTTTCTGTTGTAGCTATGCTTTAAACATATTTTATTGTCAAACAAATACAGACAATGGATGAGACACAAGTTATAAACTTACGAGGTCTTCTCCGTGTAGCTATAGACAACCAGTGAACTTTGGGTTAATTGGAATTTTAGCTGACGTTGATATAATGTGATTGATTGGTATCAAATATATCGCCCATTATAGTTATAGTTATAAACACCCATATGGTATACATTATGAGTTCGAATCCCGATACAACTTGATGTGATAAAGTTTGTCAGTGACTTGCGGCAGGTCTGTGGTTTTCTCCAGGTACTCTGGTTTTCTCCACCAATAAAACTGACCGCCATAATATAACTGAAATATTGTTGAAAGTGGCATTAAACACCACAACCCTTACCCATATGGTAGACATTGGCCATTGACTCACATTTTTAGCATTCACTCATGATGTAGTATCAATAATGAGAAAAGTTTGAAGATCCTGAGGGGTAATCACAAGTCATAAATCAAAATATGACAGACAATGCAATGGTAAATTAGGTATACTTTGTTATCTTTCTGTGACACCTGTATCAGACTTAAACAGTGCTTTCGATGCTAATTTGTTTCTATGCATTTTAAATTCAGTGTAAAAGATGAATACCATTTTGCAATGATGTGCCATAAATTAGACAGCATCTGAGGTTTTAATAAAGGAAATTTGTAATATTGTACCCTAATTTCAAAACATGAAAAATGAGACAAATTGAATTATTTTTTTATTTACATGTAAAGAAATTTATATTACAGCAATTATTGTAATTGAAATTAGTGAATTTAAATTATTTGGTTTTCCAATTAGTTTTACCTGTGAAGTTCAATTTGTATGTTTTACTTGTTACAATAACAAACTCATATTTTTCCTGGATAAAGCAGATTTATAATTATTTATATATTTTATATCTATTTTCAGGTTAGGAATGTTCTTTTGTCCATGGATACCTCTTATGACAATGCTCAAATGCTTCATTTTATTTTATTTAAAAAAGGTAATTTATAACTTTAGTATAATTTTGGTGGTAATTTTTTGCTCAGACAAGTATAATAAATATGACTTCAAAAGGGATCAGTTTACACAGTGTTGTTTCAAAAAAGTTAATGATTAACATGTTTTGTATCAACACTCATTTCGTAATTTTCATATAATACTTTTATATTACATTTTTATAACTGTGTAGACTGACCTTGTTTGTAAATGACCTATGACCTCTGTAGTATATATTGTGATACCTACTCTTTACTTTTAACAATCATTGTTGGTTTATATACGCATGTATCAAATTTTTTTTTATACTTTTTTGTACTTTCAAATGATTGACAAACATATTGAAGTTATTTATATTTCAACCATGAATTGTATGTTAGTGAAATCAATGAAAATACAGATACATTAAATTATAGAGTAAATCTTTGTAAGCCACAGTAATTTGATGCTCTCTGTGATAAAATGCAAATTTTAACAACAAAGAAATAAAAGTTTAGACCCAGCCAATTGCATGTTGTAGTCAACTTGTGTATTACATAAAAACAAAAATAAAATTCTTAGTGGTGCCATGTGGTTTTATCTGAACTAATCAACCTTGTTACTTAATATAGCTGAAGCCAAGACATTTACGATATTTTAGATGTATTTTTTAATGTTTCTGTCTTTCAGTTAACATTAATACATAACTGTCGTCCAGAAGATCGCCCCTATAGAACCTCACGATCTATATCATTATTTATGACGGCGCTGTTGTGGTCTTTTTTATTAGCAGTAGTTCCACTAATATATGTTGTCAAGTCGTAAGTAATAAATTATCTTTGCTATTTGTATATTAAACAGGAGTGTTCCCTGAATGCCAACATTCTTAAAACAACATATAGTGTACATTGTTGTTTTAGCACTTATATCAGGGCCATTTAAAGGTTAATATTTACTTTCAAAAAGTAATTACTAAGTGAAATATCACATGCTATACTGTATTTAGTTTAAATCTAATGAAATGAAGTAAACTATAGTGATTTAAGAATGTTTTATTCCTGGTTTGAACATTATATATAGATAGACAATAACGAGGGTATTATATTATGATTGGTACTATTGTTGTTACTGGAAATACAGTTAAATCTATATCAAACAACCATGAGGGCACAATATTCATTTGAGGCTGTATATAAAAGTAAAAGTCAATATATGCCTTTATCCCGCAATCAGTAGATTTGCTGTTCAAATATGCTATACGAATACATTTTTGCTTTATTCGTACTATACGAATAAACTTTTCAGCCTACGAATAAACTTTCCTGGTACCCTGTAGCTATGTACAGCGGAGGGCGCAGACAAGTATGAAACTGGTACTAATGTAACGCGGACCATGAAGAAGACACCCTTGACAACATTTATGAAAGGCGAGGAATGACGCTTGTTTCTGTCCTTTTTGTTTAAATCTGACAAGTTTTCCGACTTTTTTGACATTGCAGGATAAACACAATATACGTACATTGTTGTTAAATATAAAATTCATTTGTACTCTCTGCGAAACATGCCTGAAAAGCTCGCCAAAGGCTCGCTATTCTGCCTGTTTCTAAAGCTCGTACAAATAAATTTTATATTTACCGACAATGTACGTATATTGTATATTTATCATGAAGAGCAATAAGATAAATATTGATTTGTATTGTGAGAATGGATTTCTCAGAGCAATATCGAATCAATGCGAGATGTATCAGAATTCCATTTCAAACAAAGCATATCAACAATACTATCGTATGTTTAGCAACGTCAGTATATAGTCAGATAGTTACACATCGAAATCAACAACATGTTGCTTAACTTGGACACATTATCCTGATTCTGACCCAACCAGTCTTTGCTTTTGGTCCTTAATGCTGCGTACTTAGCAGAACAACAAATACCAATTGATAGTCTTTAGTTTGACCCGATCGGGACTTTAATCCATGATCTACCACACTCAAAGCGAGCATGCTACCCCCATTACACCACCAATGCAGTGGATAAATTTAGAATATACAAGTGTAATTCTAAATAGATGTCTTAACTTATATCAATACAAGATAAGACAAGAACAATTTTTCGATGTACAACCAGAGCATCTGTGTAAATATTTCTTTCTTGAAAACTTTTGTAATGTTATATGAAAATTGAATCCCGAGTCCAATATAGAAATAACATAAAGTTCATATTTCAGAAATGTTTTAAGACAGGTAACAAAATAATTTTTATTAAAATGAATGTTTCTTTTAATTTTAATTTATTAATTTATGAGCATGCATTGAGCACAGATTTTGTTTCAGCAATTTTGTTGATGGCACGAATAGTTTGCTTGTTTTTTTTTCTTTCTTCTTTTTTTTCCGTTTCTTGGACAACTGATCTGAAAGGCATGCATCTTCTGATTTTTCTGTTGATATTATTTTCATTTCATTCAATGATTTTGGTTACAACTATCTTTGTCAGATATATTATACTATGCAATAACTCCAATTTGCTTTTACAAATTTTCTCTAAATTTTAAATTAACCTTTGTAAAGATGAAACTTTAAATTTTGACAATTTTTTGCATTATTTCAGAGTTATAATCCTTGAAATTGGTGAAAAATAAGCTCTTTACCAGTTGTCTCATTGTAACTGAAGCATGGTTTGATCAATTTTCTTGAAATCTTACACATTCTTTTGCAATATACAATATACAGTCTTTTCTTTTGTTACTTGTGTGACTGCTCAATTAAAGATTGTTTACTTAAGAACAGTTTCATAAAGGTTAAAAGCCAATTTTTTTTTAATTTAATAGGCCTTTCACTATTCTGTAACGACTCTGCATACACGAATGTTAGGATTTCTTACAGCTTATACTATTCCTTAGTTACACTGTACTTTCAGATGCAATTGTTTGTGAGCATGTTTCATTGTCCAAAAAGCTTTAAAACATTTGTTGTTTATTGATAACAACACAATTTAATTTAATTGTGCATTTTTTCTTCAATTGATTCACTTGTTTACTGGTAAGTGTTTACAGGGCAAATGGAGGAAAGACTACTAATCACCATGTACCTGATGCAGAATTTAAAAGAAATATTGAAAACATTAAACTTTTGTACAAAAAAATTGCTTTGAGAAATTCACTGACCTGTCCGAAATCAATGACAAACTTTATCATATAAATTTGCATAGAATACACCTCACATCTGGTTGGAATCAAACTCACAATTTAAGTGGTGATAGGCAGTGGTTGCAAATGAAGACATTAATCAAACTGCATATCTCTGCCACTATTGCCACTGTTCTAGCTAGTAACAAAATCAGACTAACAATACAATGATAAAATGCTTATAGGTAATCAACAATTTCTGGTGCCAGTAACACATTTACACTAGCATTAGAACTATGTCGGTGCTGAGGCTAATAAAATAACACTATATAAATTGACATACCAATCCTGTAAATTGTTATCAACAGTTTTACTGTTTTTGTTACATACTAGTAATCTGCAAATTTAAAAATAAAGTGTTAAAGTTATATCAAATTTCCGGGTCCCTGTAAAGTGAGAAACAAAACAGAAACGAAACACAGCGAAACAAAACGAATTACGACGAAACGAAACAAAATCTGTAAACTGAGAAATGAAACGAAACGATATCATTCCGTGAATTCTTAAAAAAATAATAATAATAATAATTCCTTGATGCCCACGTCCGTTTAAGCTATATGTTCGAGTATAAGAAACTTTACTTTGTAATCGAAGATGTATTTTACACTTACACTATATATTTCATTTGGCAAAAGTCGTGTACATTCCCAAATAAAAATAAACACTGCCCGATACCTTATAAATGTATAATCAACCAATTCAATTTTATCATGATAGATGGGCATATTAAAATATTAATTTGCCATTGTAAATTGACGAAATACTCTATTTGAGTTCATTAAAAAGTTTGGAATGACATATATATACAGCATTTCTGTCATTCCTGTATATGCTAGATGTGTGTAGATAATCACGCAAATTTGCATCATCCGAGGCAGAATTCCCTTTAAATTAGTATAGAAAACGGGCCCAATCTAGGGTCAAGCAAAAAAAATAGTCTGTATAGGGTAACCCGACCCTACCTCAAATCTAGTGCCTACAATAGTTTTTTTTGTTACATTTTCTCAACAAGCACTAGTAAGATATCTCACACATCCACCAAGTTTGGAAATGTAATGTAACCATTCTATAATCTAATCTTAGCAAAGTTAGCAAAGGTAAATGCGAACAACTTGAGATAAAAATGTGAAACGTAAACGAACGAACGGCTAGTGACGGCAAATTTGAGATTATTCATTAACCTACCATAAATTCATACAGAAAACATATTGCCATATTAAAGCATTTTGAAAATATCTCGATTTAAGATTTAAAAAAAAATGGAAAAGCAATCCAACACTATGCAATGTATGCCAAGCTTTTTTGTATCGCTCGATTTGAGATTATTCATTAACCTACCATAAATTCATACAGAAAACATATTGCCATATTAAAGCATTTTGAAAATATCTCAATTTAAGATTTAAAAAAAAATGGAAAAGCAATCCAACACTATGCAATGTATACCAAGCTTTTTTGTATCGCTCGACAAGATAGCAAGCTTTGTGAAATCTGTATAGTTAAATACTTCAGGTACACATACATTTGGCGCGGGTGGTAAAGGGTTATTTTCGTGCAACGTGTTTGGAATTTTTTTTTTCATTTCACGTGTTTTATAGTAAGAGGGGTGGCATTATTCACTGTATTTCGTGCAAAATAAATTGCTGTCACATCAAATTTGGAAAGAAGAAGTGGAGATTTGAGAACAAGGCTAAAAATAAACTGGAAACCGGTATGCCCCTGCCAGGATTTTGTCAGAAAATATATATAGTTTGTCAGGGTCCCAGATTAACTTTTTGTGCATAATAGCCAACTGGGCTACTGAAATTTTGAGACTGATAGCCCAGGTGAAAATGATGAGGGCCGCTAGGGGGGTTGGGGGGGTTATTCCCCCACCCTCTCCCCAAGAAAATTTTGTATTTTTTAAGCCAAATCCTGCATTTTACACACATTTTTGAAAGAAATAAAACTAGTTGAAAAAGTCGATTTTCCCCAATATATAAACATTTGGTACATTTTTCTTGATTTAAAGAGAAATCAACTACCAGAATAGTAGTATGGTCTTATTATCTTAATTTGTGCGAGTTGGAAATAGAAAATAAATAAGACACAGAAATTTAAACGAGTAATGAACTTTTTTATTGTTTTCAAAGCAGAATATCAAACATTTTCATGATCGTTCTGATCAACACAATACATACTCAGTCTCTATCTGCATCAGCAATAGCTGCTATAAAAGATTTGGCTGATTCAGTGTTCCTGTATGTTTTCCCTAAAATAATTCCTAATGGTTTCATCCAACTCGCACACCCATTCATAGTCTGAAATGGGCCTATTTTTAACAACCAAAGCATGACAATTCCTGAACATTTTATCCAGCTTGATAAATATGTCTTTGTTCAAGGTCTGGATGATTTTAGCAGCTGATTATTCCTCACAAGATTTCAGTTTTGCTTTAGTGACAAGTGCACATTTCTCATGCTGCTTTGATTTTTCGTGCTTTGTCAGACTATCAACTTTATAGCTTGTACAACCAGTTACAAACATACCATTCAGCTCGCCAAACTCGGTACGTGCTGTACATACCATATCCTTGTCATCCACATACTTCAACCAAGGTCTACCCTTTTCCCACTCTGGTAAATATTTCCTTGTGCACTTATCTTTATCATACCCCTTGTAGTACTCTTTTTAATAGCCAGCTGGGCTATCTTTCTACGTTTTCAAGTCGCCCAGGTGACATTTTGGTTGCCATGGGCGACTGCTAATTTGGACCCCTGTTTGTCTGTTTGATAGAAATCAAAATCTGTTATTATGCACACCTTTAGTATATATGCATGAACATGGACACTACAAAACATTAAAGAAAATTGTATATTAAGTTAGCCTTCATATATATGGATGGACGGATGGACAGGGGTAAATTAGTATGCTCCCTTGACTTTTCGTCGCCAAATTGAGGGGGAAGAAATATCCAACAGCTAAAGATCAATGCAGAGTGGCCGATATAGATATGTTTTCTTAAATATGAACTAAAACCTTAAACGCATACTTATATTTTTCACTTTCACGTATTTGCCAACACAGATGCAATTAATTTTTCCCCGGGCTCGTTTGAGCAGATTTTGAAAATGTGTAAACTTAATTGATATTTTCCCATTAGACCTACAAAAAATAATTGTGTGTTTAGGCTAACATTGTGGAAAAGTTAGGTAGGATAGGGTGGGTAGGAAATATTTTCTTTTACATATTGGGCAGATGTTCTGACTTTAATAGTGCTTGTTGAGAAAATGTAATAAATAAACAGCTGCGCCAAGAGCGCATGATACGCCCGTCGTCAATATTCATACAATATTTGTAAAGACTTTCTTTCCCATAACTCTTGAATGAAAAATTTAAATTTCACCAACAGCTGCACCATAAACATGAATTGGAACATTTATACAATATTTATACAATTGAAAACAACATTTTTTGAGAAATCAGTAAAGACTATCAATTCCAATAACAGTACGAAGTTTGAAGTGAATTGGTGAAGGGGTTCTCAATTTACAGCGTGACATACAAAAAAATCGCCTACAATTTGATGAATAAAGTCCCACAACTCTGGAAATTTCACCATAAAGTATACAGACCGTAAGACCATCAATTCCAATAACTCTGTGAAATTTGAAGTGAATTGGCCAAGGGGTTCTTAAGTTAGAGCGCGACATGTGAAACGGACGGACAGTCAGACATTGGTATACCATAATACGTCCCATAAGACGGGCGTATGCAAACTATTGTGGGCACTAGATTTTAGGTAGGGTCGGGTTACCCTATGCAACCTATATTTTTTGTTAGACCCTAGATGGTTCATTGTGCATGTTTCCTCCTGATCTATACTAATTTAAAAGGAATACTCCCTCGGATAATGCAAATTTGCGTGATTATCTACACACATCTAGCATATACACGAATGACAGCTAAATTAAAGACGTATTTTTCAGCAAATCAAGGGGCATAACTCCAGAGCATAACAAGTGGTAAAGTCCCAAAAAAAAGAACCCTGACCTTGTGTATAGATTTGAATGATTTGCTTAAAGGGATCTTAAGTTATTGAGTGTAAATCAAATGTTGGACATATGGACGGACATGACCAAAATTTAATACCCACATACCTAGCGTGTGGGGCATGAAAAATGTTAGATAAACAAAATTTGTGGTCTCCAGCACTTTTTTTTATTGTAAGGGAACTTAGCTCTATAATTAGGAGACACTGTATTGTATTTAAAAATTTGGGAATACACATAGATTCTATGCACATGATTTCATTAGAATGGAGATAACTGTATTGTATTTGAAAATTTCACGGCATCAATTGGAGATTTGATGGTCGCAAATTGAGGTTACTGGTGACTCGATAGTAAATAGATATTTGCGACCATTAAATCGACAATTGATGCCGTGAAATTTTCAAATACAATACAGTTACCACCATTCTAATGTAATCATGTGTATAGATGTGTATTCCCACATTATTGACAAGATGACGTAAAGCGGTAATCAGCTAAAATTCTAAAAATATCTCATTCTATTTGAACCGTGGAATTGATACCTTGAAAATTACAGCATTGTCCAATCACAAACCAGGAACATTAAGCAACTACATTAGAATGTTCTATGCTGTGAAAGTGATTGAAATATACCAAAAGAAATAATACGTCACTTGTAATATTAATGAAATGATATACATTTTTTTTTCAGACTACAACCAAGTCAGAGTTGTGGCCCATACAGGTTGTACAATGATGATTCAACAGTTATTTTTGATTCAGTAGTATTTCTAGTCAGGACTTGGCCAAGCTGGGTTCAGGATTTTCTGTCCTATGTGTTCAGTGTGGGTTTTTGGTCTATAGTCATTTCACTTCTCATGTAAGTAATTAAGTCTCCCAAACTATTGTTTTTGCTCCGTTTCTTATTATTATTTTTATTTTTATTATTACATCACCCCGACTGCTGTCGGGTGATGTATTGCTATTCTACGTTTCTTTTTCACTATTATTATTATTATTATTATTATTATTATTATTATTATTATTATTATTATTATTCCACACATTTTTGTCTGCTCTATTTCTCGGAGATGCCTTGATCAAACTTTATGAAACCTTGTAGGAATATCATATGCCATGTGAAGTTGTGCTGTATAGGGTTTATTTTTTCAAAATGGTTGCCGTTGCTGCCGTTGCCATGGAAACGGCCAAAATGCTAAAAAATTGAAAAACACAAAAAGGATCATAGCAGGTTACTCGCCAAACAGAAATTGATGAAACTTGATAGGAACAACATCCACAGCTAGTGGAACAAGATAAGCCAAAAAAATCGGAATCAGTTGGACAAACTTTGCCGCAGTTGCCATGGAAACAAAAAAAGGGGGATTTAAAATAATTTTGGATTCCTTTCATCAAACTTCATGAAACTTTGTAGGAATATCCACTGTAGTGTGTAGCAGCTTTTGGGTGGGGGGGGGGGGTTGAAAAAATTCAAAATGGTGGCTGTTGCCATGGTAACCAAGGTGCAAAAAATGTTAAATTCACTCCAAACTTCACAAAGTTTTGCAGTAATGTTTCCTGTCACATCCACATCTAGTTGAATGAGATAAGCCAAAAAAATCGCAATCGGTAGGACAAACTTTGCCGCAGTTGCCATGGAAATAAAAAAAAGGGGGGATTTAAAAAAAAATTGATTTCTTTCATCAAACTTCATGAAACATCGTAGGAATATTCACTGTAGTGTGTGGAAGCTTTTGGCGTGTTGATAAAATTCAAAATGACGTTACCATGGAAACCGAGGTACCAAAATAATGGGGTGGGGTGATGTCCGCTATTGCTTTGCAATGGCAATTCTAGTTATTATTCTTTTTCTCTTTCTCCTTTCTTTCCGCGGACCATGAACTTGTCCACGTCAGATCTCAGGAACTACTGGACAGAATTTCATGAAACTTGGTGGAGTTATAGATATATGTTTCTAGTTGGTCCTAAAGTTTTCAGCTTTGTGGTAAAGGGGGTCAAAGTCATATTTTGAGGGGTTCAGAGGGGGTGGGGGTTACTATAGAATCCTATGGGGAAGTTGAAATTTCGTACATTAATGTTGATAACTTCTAAATGAATAATGATAGAGACATAAAATTTGACATAGTGATAGGTCACCATTAGAGTAGCAATTCTGCATGTTCAAAATTTTCAAGATGTCTGCCATTTTCAAAATGGCTGCCAAAACAAGGCATAAAATATGGGCGGTAAAAATTCAACATTGTCCGATATCATCAAAATTTGATATGTGGGTTGATAATGATGTCCCGAATTGATTCCCGACATTGAAAAATGTCTACCAGTTGCCATTTTTAAAATGGTTGCCACAATACCGCAATAATTCAACATTGTCCGATATCATCAAAATTTGATATGTGGGTAGATAATGATGTCCCGACATTGAAAAATTTCTACCGGTCACTATTTTCAAAATGGCCACCACAATACCGCAAAAATTCAACATTGCCCGATATCATCAAAATTTGATATGTGGGTAGATAATGATGTCCCGAATTGATTCCCGACATTGAAAAATTTCTACCGGTCGTCATTTTCAAAATGGTGGCCACAATACCGCAAAAATTCAACATTGTCCGATATCATCAAAATTTGATATGTGGGTAGATAATGATGTCCCGAATTGATTCCCGACATTGAAATTTTTTTACCGGTCACCATTTTCAAAATGGTCACCACAATACTGCACAAATTCAACATTGTCCGATTTCAACGACATTTCATATGTGGGTAGATTATGATGTCCCGAATTGATTCCTGACATCGAAAAATTTCTACCGGTCGCCATTTTCAAAATGGCCACCGCAATACTGCACAAATTCAACATTGTCCGATTTCAACGACATTTCATATGTGGATAGATTATGATGTCCCGAATTGATTCCTGACATCGAAAAATTTCTACCGGTCGCCATTTTCAAAATGGCCACCACAATACCGCACAAATTCAATATTGTTCGATTTCAACGTCCTGAATTGATTCCCGACATCGAAAAATTTCTACCGGTCACCATTTTCAAAATGGTCGACACAATGCCGCAAAAATTCAACATTGTTCGATTTCAAAGGTAGCTTTTAATTTATTTTTTAAACCGGTTGTCAGTGGCTGGTTTGGGAGACTTCATAATCGTTAGATTATAATCATATCTTGTTTTTTTTTATATTGATGACTCACTAGTTATATTAAAGTCAGTGGTATTTAAATATCAGGGTCCTTCAACAATAAAACTGATCACCACGATATAACTGAAATATTGTTGAAAGTGGTGTTAAACACCATAACCCTAAAGATGAGGGTGTGGATCATCTACCTCTAGAATTTTCTGTTTTATACATGTATGTTGTGAGTTTCTCTTCCAATGGTTTAGTCATACGAGTGAAGAATCTGTATTTCTAGCCTGGACATTCACCAGCTTGCTTCAGTACTTTCAGTTTTGTGTTCAATTTTGGTATTTCATATATACATTGTAATAACTTTTCCTGTCTTGTAAATTATTACCAAAATCTCATGATTAATCTTTATTTAGATGAAATGTTTAATGTTTAATTCATATCATAAAGTCATATGCTCGTAATATGCCTGATAAATTTCTCCCGTCCAATTTACATGTACAGTCAAACCTGTATTAAGAGGTCACCTTTGTGAAAAAGTGGCCTTTTAAGACAGGTGACCTCTTAAAAGAGGTTCAATTTATATGAAATTTTCTATGATAGGAAAAGAAAATGGTGACCTTTTAATACAGGTGACTGCTTAATAGAGGTGACCACATGGACAGGTTTGACTATCGGTTTCCTCAAGCATGCATGGACATGTAAGACACTTCGTGAGTGTTTTAAATGCTTTTTCTTTGGAAGTGTATTCAAACACATTAGGAAAAGAATGTACTAAGGTCTTAAAGTTTGATAGGAAGAAGATCATTGATGTATTTAACCAAATTTATCACTTTTATCTGTGATACAATGTAACATAAATTAATATTTCAGTTGTCTGTAGTAAATTACATATCTTGAATAAATTAATTAAATTTCTACTATTCTTAGCCAGTTTAACCAGTAAATGTTAAATTTTCGTTATATTTTTAATAACCATGGTGGTTAAATTTCTGCATGAGAATTCATGCCAATTTCCTTTCGACTGTCATTAACGATGGAAATTAACAACTTAAAAATGTTTTGACAGGAATAGATTATCTTGCTATCAGCGGATTAGGATTTCTGTCCAATCTTGATAGTTAAATTTTCAAATTTGTTAGCTCTATCTGTAAAATTTGAAAATTTAGCTATCTCAAGTGGAGAAATATTTTAATCCACCAGTAGCAGAGGGAGAATCTATATATATATTAAAGGTTTTTAGAGTGAATTAAACATATAACATGTAGATTTGTACTATAGACAGATCAACGTTTTACTTTTATTTATCCACAGTAAATATTTAATAAACAAAATACTTTCTGATAATGCTTTTAAGAATTGTAACAAACAGCAACAAATATAAATTAATACAACCATGAAATCCAGAAATACTGATATTAATTTTTTTTTTATTTTCAGAATATTGTGCTTATGTATTTGGATATTTAATAGTACTTTAAAGAACAAAGAAAAATATCTGTCAGATGAATTATACTGGGTATGTTTATTTAAATGGAGAAAATAAATGAGGTGTGTTCATGCAATTTCAAGGCACTTTCCCATATTTCCAGTGGTCATTATTGAAAAAAAAATCAACTGAGTTGATTAGAGCTACAATACAGTTACTATTATTGATAAAAAGTAGCTGTTACAATGTAAGGAGAATGACAATTAGAAGATCAACATATTATCGGCTGATTTATACTGATTATGCAAGTTAGGCATATTTTGATTTAAAAAAAAAATCAAATCTCCTTGGAACCCACTGAACCAAATTAAACAAAACATGGCTAGGATGGTGCTTGGGTGGTTGGTTTCCTTTCAGAATTGTGTCTGATAACCCTTTTTTCTATTTAAGACAACTAGTAACTAGAAGTAGTAATTTCTGTTGTTGCTTATTACCAGGGCTGCTTTATTTTAGCTGCGACTGCATGACAATGAGTTAAGTTTAACGTATCATCCAGGACTTGGTTACACAAACCTTAATTAAATTTCAGTGTAAAACTTAATTGACACTTATAATTACTTTGAGGGTTTAATTGAAACTTAAATTTAATTGACTGCAAACCAGTCCTTGTTTTTCGGTGAAATTTTTGTTTCGGCGGATTTATACAAATAATGCATTTTTTATAACAAAATCACATTAAAATCTTCTCTTTTCACTAAATCAGTACTGGACTTCCTCATTGACTACTTCAGAACTAATTCTGTTATATAGACATGATATTTGTATAATTGTTACTGACATTATAAATGATTTAAATTCAACAGTAAACATATGACCTGCTATTGGTTTTTTTTCTTTATTTCACTACATATATATTTTTCTACAAACAGGAAGGTCGTGATAAGAGATATTTGATCAAATTGTTGAAAAGAGAAAAAGATGAACTGGAAGATCTCTATCTAGAACAAACGGCCATAAAGAGAATTACAACAGAATCAGTATGCTGACAACACAGATGATTCACAGCTGGTTGTGGGCTTTATAAAACTACTACTGCCATGAAGTTCTTGTTGTTTTTACTCTTAATAAGAGACACTGTTTGTTTGTTTGTTTTATTTCCTTTGGCTTCTGTTGTTGTCATTTCTATATTTAGAAGTTTGAAGCCTGTCAGAGGAATGATTCATGTTGTTATGTTATGTTATATTGTTTGACCATTACTACTTAACAATTTATTTTCTGCCACGATATAACTGAAATATTATTGAAAGTGGCGTTAAACACTATAATTCTAATCCTAACTATTTATTTGCATCATGTAAGATGTATTTTATGAAGAAATTGTTTTTTTTTTTTTCTTAGAGAAGGGGGCAGTCTAATTATTACCTTGAAAAAAACCTTTTCTTGTTGCAATTTTTTATTAGCTTACCTGGCCATGTGAGCTTTTGCATCACTTGGTGTCTATCGTGGTCTGTTGTACGTTTGTACACTGTAAAATTTTTCAAAAAGTCTTCTGTGAAACTCCACTGGGCGAATATTTACTTAACTTGGTCTGAATTGTCAAAAGGGTTTCTAGCTTCAAAATTATATCTGGTGATTCCACCAATCAAACTGCATGGCTGCTGTTTCTATAAAAACTGTAGTAGGTCATAGGGTTAAACACACCTACACAGACAAAGCCACATTTTCACACTGAGCTGAAATTTGAATAGTAATTCCATTTTAATGAAATCTATAACATATGTTACAGGTTTTGTTGAAACATAGTGAATTTTGTTTTTTTGGGAGGGGGGGGGGGGGGGCAAAAATGTGCCTATTGGGCTGATTTGACAAAAATTGAAAATCTTCTCTGAAATCCTCGAGACTCTAATCCAAACTAGGATGTTATACTCCTTAGGTGCACTCTGTCAAAATTGTATCCAACAGCCCTGACCTCCATCGAAGATGGCCACCATTACTAAAAATTGAAATTTCTTCAAATGGCCAAAACTGCAACATTTCAAACCAAAATGAGCAGAAATTTAGAAAAGTGGCACTAAAATGTACATGTTTAAGGTTAGGGTTATTGGTGTTTGATGCCACTTTCAATAAATATTTCAGTTAAAATATTTGTGGCTATCAATTTGTTTATGGACGAAACCAGAGTACCCAGAGAAAACCACTGTTCTGTCTCAAGTTACGGATAAACTTTATCACATAAACTTGTATCTAGTACACCGTATCATGAGCAGGAATCAAAATCTCTAACTGTAGTGGTGTTAGGCACTGATTGTATAGCTAGATATTAGATGTAACTACCACACAATCAGTCATGACGGCCCTGATTTATTAAAACATAAAATTTATTTAGTGATATGCAATCATTAGTACTAAGCTAGATGAGTGTACACTTATGTGTATTAATTATGTAATCATCAAAATAGATGTTGTTTTACAGGAAAATTTAAATGTCAGTATTATTACCATATTTGATATTTTAGTTTATTTAACATTATGTACGTTTTCCTTTGAAAATTAAGAAAGTAGCCTGTCTGATACAAGGAGTTTGATACAAGATGTTGTATCACCACAGTGTGGTGATAAAAGAATGGTGCAGTGTTGCATGAGGTCTTTTTTGGTGGACTACTTTGTCATGATGTCAAAAATGCATCAATGCAAGCAACTTAAACAAATCGACTGTTTGTTCATTCATTCATATTATTTATCACAAATTCACGATCATATTATCATTTTCAAGGACATAGCTTCAATATTTCCAACAACTGTATGGTCCACTTTTCTCCACAAGAAGGGTTGTCTGATGATTATATAATGACACTGAAAGTAATATTGAACTGTATTGTATCATTTATGAATGAACGGCATCGAATAATGTGACATCGTGCACAAAATGTAGTCTCTCTCAGAGTATGGTACAAATTTGTTAATTTTAATTCAACCCTTGTTATTTGTTTAAAATTTGTTTTTATTGAAATGTTAAATAAACTTATTACATACATAGTGTGTTGGTACAAGACTTTTATCAGGTCTCGCCTTATACGTGAACTAACTGCATCACTACTTGTCGCTATCATGACTCGTAGTGATACTGTCTTATACAACAGGCTCGACCTGATACAAAGTCTTGTACCACCACACTATGTATATAATAAGTATTTATTTGATGGGAAATGTTGTAATGGTTTCAAGTGATTTATAGTAAAGATCTGACTTGTTTATGTGGCTAGGAAATTGAAATTGAGATTATTTTATAAGTATTTGATAAAGTTGAAAATGTTAGTTAATCATAGTTGATAATGTTATTTTTTGTTACGTGTTAAATATTTTAGTTGAAGAATTATAGGCATTATTTATTCTGTAAATATCATTGTACCCCAATTTTTTTTAATTACTTGTTTTTTTGTATTGTTTTACTAATGTCAAAAAAAATTATACAACTTATATTTTTATATTTAGTATTGTATAAATGTTAAGATATTATTATGAACAGCTGAGTAAATATTTCATGTCATTAGTTTATACAAGGGTTAGGGTTTATGGTGTTTATCGCCATTTTCAGCAATGTTTCAGTTATATTATGGCAGTCAGTTTTATTGATGGAGGAAACCGGAGTATAAGTCACTGACAAACTTTATCACATAATGTTGTATTGAGTGCACCTTGCCATGAGCGTGATTCGAACTCACATTTTGCAGATCTTGTTTTTGTTAATCTTGCCAGAAATCTTTATGAATGATAAATAGTTTTCTTTCAGAAAGGTTGTGTCTTTCTTTTGACAGAAAATCCAAGATGGCCACCGTCATAGGACATCTTTTTAACATATGAACCTCAGCTGGATGGCCAAAAATTGACTAAGGTTACCTATACCTGAGGAACAATTTCTTGTATAATATAAAACAAAATACACTGTAATTTTCCCCAAGAATTTCTGTAAATAATTACAGATCTAAAGGATAATTTTCAAGTATTGGGTAACATTAATAAATTATTGAATTGTGGTATCAATGGTCCAAATCCTGTAGAATGTAGTTATGAAGTGTTGTGATAAATTATGACAAGGTTGTAATACAAACAGAGGTGAACAGCTTGTAGAATTTTTAGGGGTATTATTTTTAAGCCCATTTCTGAAATGTTGACAAGAACACCTATTTCTTATCCTCAATATTTTAATTTCTTAAACATCTTTGATGAATGTTCAAACTATTTTGTTTTTTGCATATACATTTGTATTAATTTTTTTAATATTAACAAGTTAAGATTTTACTTAAATTGTTATCACATTTTTCATTTTATTTGCTTGATGTTACTTTTTTTTTATATTTTAACCACAATATAACATCATATTTAAACAGATTTGTAGGTGTATTAACCTAAACCAATACTTCATTTAATGTTATCAATGAGGCCAAACCAGATCTTGGAGAACATTTGAAACAACTTTTTTATTTTTATTTGCTCAGTAGCTGTATAAAGCCTCATCTGATTTCCTGAATTTGTGTATGGAATATGTAATGTAGAACATTGTATGTTTTGATGCCATACATTATAACACAAGCCATTGCAAACGTTTGATGCCACCATGTCTTCCATCCAAGATGGTCACCATGTCCTCTATCCAAGATGACCACCATTATTAAAAAAAAAGTGAAATTCTTTAATTTTCCATTACTGCTTTCAGTCATAAATTCCGAGTTTTTCTATGAGATTTTCCATTTAGCTGATATATATCGTTTATTCAAATTAGGCTTTTTTTAAATGGAAGCTTCTGGTCATGGGTTGTCAGCAAATACAAATAGAGAACTGAGTAAACTTTTTGTTTCTATCATTTTCTGATGCTTGCCAAATAAAAAAAACCAACCTATTTTGCCAGTATGCTTGTACATGAATACTCACTAATTTGTAGTCAGCTATCTTCTATCTTGTCATGCTCATTATTCAGAGCTCATATACAGTACAGAGACCTAGTGTGATTATTCACTGTGATAGACTTATCACTCTTCTTAGTGATACTGATCATATCTTTTGGTCTGTTTAATCTATTTACTTATTTTGATATTCCGTTTGGGTGATAGTAAGTAACCAGTGGCAGATTTAGAGGGGGCGTGCGGGGCGTGCACCCCCCCTAAAATTCGCAAAGCAAATGTTATACAACGTTAATTAAGCAGTTCAATAAATAACTTTTTCATGAATGGTTAACTCGTGACCCGTAGTAAAATATTCTTACACATTGTAAATACATGTTGGATGTGTTCGCTGATTCATATATGTATTCGCCGTCAGTAGTTCAAAGATTATTCCATTCTGATTAGTTCCGAGGTACCAGACATCAACTATTTTCTCACGCTAATTAAACATTATTTCTGCAGTCAATTTTAAAACTACATGTACACATGCTATTTAGAAATTATAAAATGGACGAAAATTCTAGGCCAAGAAAACAAGCAAGATTGGATACATTTCTGATTCCTCGACGAGACGAGAAAAGTCAAAGGTAAACTAAAAAGTAAATTCAATCAATACTTCGAATAATTAATTTAACAATTGATCTCATTTATAAAACATACAACGAAAACCTATACCGAGAGAATCAGATGATGAAACTGAGACAGTGTGTAGAAACTTGAGTGTCCCAAGAAAATGGTCACTTCTCTTTAAATAATGGTTCAAATAGTTCTTGAATTCGAAATTCTGCAATTTCATATGAAAAAAAAATATAAATTTGATTTGTATACAAATACCCGAAAATGTTGCCTTTTACTTTTCAAGTAAAGATCAGTAAAAATATGCGTTGGTATATTGTACATTAAAATACAAAAGTAACATATTAATAAAAAAAAAAATAGCGGCAATTTATTTGTATCAATCTCTGCATCTGTCCGAGGTATCTGCACAAGAAAGTGTGAACAAATCCTTTGTTCGGGTACGTTTATATTATTTTATCTACCAATGGATGTCTACAATTTTTTTACACATTTTAACAAAAAATTCTGACTACAATTTATTTGTAATAAATTAATATCTACAACTGCACATGAAAGTGTGAAAATAATCTCGACAAAATGGTTTATGCATATCTCACACATGATTTCCGTAAACATATTTCTCGAGAACTTTGATACATTTTTTTTGTTTGATCTTTTAGTGTAATGAGGTTTTTACGCCCGTTGCTCAAACACTTATGTCCGTCTGTAAGACTTCTGCAATCCGCAACTTCCCTGACTGTAACCACGCAATTGATTGACGTTAAACTATATAATGTACTTGAAATACATTGTAGTTGTGCACAATGGTTTTTAGATTTTTCATCGAAGGCCGGGTGGAGGGGGTAGGAGGAGGATTCTGCAACCCGCAACTTCTAAATAACACTCAATGGATTGAAGTGAAACTTAAACTACAAATTTGACATACAATGTAGTTTGCTCACCACGGTTTTAATTTTAGAATTGGAGGTTAAGGGTAGGAGGGAGATTCTGTAATCTGCTTTTTTGGCGTAAAATCGTGAATTTTCACACGAAATACCCCAAAAATTTTCGTGCCTCTCTCCGCTCGGCACAATTTTTTTAAGTGCGCCCCCCCCCTAACTTGAAATCCTGGATCCGCCCCTGGTAACACTCTAAATGTAAAAGAAATTTTGAAAATATATTTAATAGAACAAAAGATATATCCAAATCACCAAGATGAGTGCTACGTCTATCACTGTGATTTATCACGCTATGTCTCTGACTGTACTGTACAGGCATTTATATCAATATATCTGTATATGAAAAGTAGTAAAATTATCTTTTTTTTTCTATCTTGTGTTATTCTTCCCTTTAGTTTCCTTATTCAATGCATATTGTTATTTATTAAATATCAATTTATTTTTATATTTACAATATTTTAACATATATGTATAGTAATAAAATGGCAAATAATATATAAATTATATTATTACTAATATTTAACAAATATTTATAATTGTATTTTAAATTAATAGTAAATAATATATGAAGTTTATAAAACTTTAAAAAAAATTATAATAATATTCTAATTATGTCCCCCAAACAAAGTTTAGGAGACATATTGTGTTTACTCCGTTTCTTATTATTCTTATTATTGTTATTCTTCTTCTTCTTCTTCTTTCTTTCTTTCTTTCTTCCATCAAAATATTATATGCCATGTGAAGTTGTGCCTTAAAAAAATGAAAAACACAAAAATGATCATAACAGGTTTACTCGCCAAACAGAAATTGATGAAACTTGATAGGAAAAACATCCACATCTAGTGGAATGAGATAAGCCAACAAAATCGGAATCGGTTGGACAAACTTTGCCACAGTTGCCATGGAAACAAAAAAAGGGGGGATTTAAAGAAATTTGATTCCTTTCATCAAACTTCATGAAACTTTGTAGGAATATCCACCGTAGTATGTGGCAGCTTTTGAGGGGTTGAAAAAATTCAAAATGGTGGCTGTTGCCATGGTAACCAAGGTGTAAAAAATGTTAAATTCACTCCAAACAGCGGATCCTTTTGAAACTTGACACAAAAATAGATCATCACTCAAAGATGTGCTCTTTGTTTTTAAAATTTTCAAAATGGTCGCCAATATAAAAATTAAAAAAATCGTTAAAAATTCAAAAATGAAAAGATTTCAGTGGAAATGGATATTTACAGGTGAGTAAGACATGCTGCACCATATGGTGCCCATTTTGAATCCAAAATGACTGCCAAAATACAAAAATCCTCCGATTTGGGCGAAATTTGGTACTACTATAGACATGATAGAGTCAAAAACTGGGCTCTAATTATTTCTTGCTATGTTCTCACACTATTCTTCATTCATACCACTAGTATTTGTATTGTTCGTTTGGGGGACATTTGTAGGGCTCTGTGTTACAGTTCCCAATATTTACTAATAGATTTTATACACTATTGTAATTTGTTTTTTATATGAAAATAAAAACAAAAATTGAGAATATTTTTAATTCTTTATAATGGTTATGTATCAATGAACATGATTGATTGGTGCTTAACACCAACTTTAACAGTATTTCAGCTGTATCATGCCGTTCAATGAACATGATTATTCGAGTATCCACATTACAGTGGAACCTGTCTAATCCGACACACCAAGGGACCAGGGAAATGTATCGGAATGTACAGGATGTCGGAATACTCAAGTTTTATTTTAGTTAACAGAAATATTTGGGACCTTAAATTTTTGTTGGATATCAGCTATATCATGGCATGCATAAGTTTCAATGTATTTGTATCCACAAATGTCTTGTTAAACAGCATATCTTATTATTTGACTGAAAGGATTTGCAATGACATTTTATATATCTTTTCTTATATATATTCCATCATTTGGAACAATAACATGGATATCTAATATGGTGTACATGACACATTTCTTTTATAACTTCATCTGTTATACTCAAAGTCAAAAGATTAGAAAACCATGTAATTTAAAAACCTTTGACAGCAAGAAAACCAATCTAAGCAGGAAAAGAAAAAAATATGAAGAAAAGTATACAAGTTTATCATTCTATGATTCAAAATCTGTCACTTTGATACAATTGTAGGAACAACATCTGACCTACTTTTTATCTTTAAGATTTAAGGTTAGTAAAAGAAGCCATACAAGTAATCAGTATTCTGGAAGTACAGTTAAATTATATTTAAGAAATAATAGGGTTTGGGTTATAGTGTTTAATGCCACTTTCAACAATATTTCAATATAGAGGAAACTGGAAAAAATCACAGACCTGCTGCAAGTCACTGATTAATTTTATCACATAATGTTGTACCGAGTACACCTCCCCATGAGTGGGATTCGAAAGATACAATATCATCACTAAATAAAAAGAAAGTTATCTTTTGAAAACATATGTGGATCATCACAAGTAGACACATTTTTACATAAAAAATGAATGATTTCAAAAGACAAAAAAAAAATATAAATGCTCTTTGTAAAAAACCAATACACATAAGTAAAAATAAAAAGACAAAGAAACTTCAAAGTGATAACTTTGTTGTATTTATAATACTTATGTAACAAATCATTTAGCTAGTAAAAATATCACTACTAAACCATTGTCCACCATACACAATAAGCCTATTGCGACTTATTAAAATGTCTATTCCTTATTTCTTCTATAAAAATCCTCCATTTCCCATCTGTCCAGTTGTTCAGTCGTTTTTTCCTGTAAAGTTTTACATTATTGTTGGCACTACTCGTAAAAACGACATGTTCCCATGATGGGTTATTGTTGACACCTGAAATGAAGGTATTTTTTAAAAGTAATTTACACGTTCAAATTGCATTGTAGCCAAATTTGTGTTTATTGTTAGGGATATGGTGTTTAACACCACTTTCAACAATATTTCAGTTATATTGTGGACCGGAGTACCCATAGAAAACCACCAACCTGTCGCAAGTTACTGACAAGCTTTATCACATAATGTTGTATTGAGTATATCCCACCATGAGCGGGGTTCAAATTCACAACTTAAGTGGTGATAGACACTGATGCACATGTAGTTGTAAATTCAACTACAAATGTATAATATGATCACGACCATGACACCCCCTGTTAATTGTAATGAATAATAAGTTATATATATGCTGTTCTACATGTTTGACTTCCAACTAAAGGTTATTTCTGAAAGCTTTGATGGGCAAAGATACAATCCTGAAATATGACATCATCCTCCAGTGACCTTGTATAATCTAGTCGACTTATAATGAAATTTAAGGAAAACGAGAAACCTTTTCATTGTAACCAAACTTCAATATAACCATCGCCATGATATGTGGTAAAGTTCGTCAGTGACTTGCGACAGGTCAGTGGTTTTCTCTGGATACTCCGGTTTCCTCCACCAATAAAACTGACCGCCATGATATAACTGAAAAATTGTTGAAAGTGGGGATAAACACCATAAACCAAACCAAACCATAATGAAAGCTGAGATTTTGAACCTAATTTTGCAGAATGGAAACAAATTGTTGCCTAACAAATAAACAAGACTGCCATACAGCAGCACAAAAAATGGTTCCATTTACATGCACAAACAATTTTGTGAATTCTTCAGGCTTGAACAAAGATACTAAACATTAGACTGTACATTATACTTATCTATTTTAGCACCAGTATCATATCAACAAGTTATACAGTGGTCCCCCTCCTGCAAAGAAAAATGGTCGTGTAAGAGAGGTGACTTCTCTTGAGAGGAACAATTTAGTAGTATTTTACTATCTCAAAGCATCTGATTTCTGACCTGGTAAGGTGGCCTTTGGTAAAAGTGGCCTCTCTTGGGAGGAATAATAATTTATTTAGTCTCTCAATGAATCTAAATTCTGACCTGATAAGGTGGCCTTTAAAAGAGGGGAGGAACCACTGTAATATCATTGTAAAATATTTTGTTTAATGCCTAATCACATACTTAGCTAAGGTAATGATTAAATTTTGTTGCTGAACTCTTTTATAATTAATGTAATTAACTAATCATATGTAATAATTGAATTAGCTAATTGTGTGATTAGGAATAAAAAATGTAATTAGGGCTAATCATATGATTAGCTTAATCACAAGTTCAACAACGGACCCTTGACTATTACAATCTGTTTTTTTTATATTGGTCTATCATCTCCATCATATAATGTCTTGTATTAAGAATGGTCATTATCTGTCTTGCCCAGAATAAGTCTTTCAATATATTTTGCTAATTCAAAACAAACCTAAAAATATATAAAATAAATAAATACAAAATGTACATTAAAATCTATTGACATGTTGTAGTCATTTTGTTAAAAAAAATGCCTATTAACATTTATGGTTATTGTGATAGTGTGCTTTCTTCAAGTGCGGTAGATCGTGGGTTTAAGCCCTAGTCGAGTCAACCCATAGAATATGAAACTGGTATTTATTGCTTCTCTACTAAGCGTGCAGCATTTAGGAGTAAAAGGAAAGACTGCTTGGCTCGGAATCAGGCTAATGTGTCGAACATGTCTCTACCTGCGAACTGTTGTTTCAGTGAGCTATCACTATAATATAGCTGTAACAAGATGAACTGTGAGCTAATGCTCATTTATGATACCCCGCATATATGTTCAATGTGTATAAACACCAACTAAAGTCGACAAACAGGAAGTAGGAATCTGACGGGTCCAAAAACGCTTCCTACAATATGGCATACCTACCGTATATGAAGCTTGTGACCAAATATCAGATTTCTGCCATCAATAGATGCTGAGAAAAATGCGACGAAAAATGTCTTGGGACAGACGGACGGACGGACCGACCGACCGACCGACAGACAGACAGACAGACGGACAGACGGACAGACGGACAGAGGTAAAACAGTATACCCCCCCCCCCTTCCGGTGGAGCGGGGGTATATTAATACTTGTTTGACATTAAACAACAATCACTCACTCGAACAACTACCACTCCCCTCATATCATTGAATGCAAAGCAGACCACTCGCTAACATGGGACAGGCACAAATATGTGGCAGGGTTATACTTGTTAATATGACCCCCCCCCCCCTAATTAAAATTGGATCTCTAGCAGCAATATAAATGTCAGCACACAATAAGAAACCTTTCACCCAAAAAGCCCACACATTATCACAAAAAATGATTGATTGATTGGAGTTTAATGCCAACTTAAGCAATATTTCAGTTATATTGTGGTGTATCACAAAAATGAATAAAAAAAAACCCAGTACAATAGCAGGGTCAGTGAATTCTCGTAGTTAACTAACTACTACCGGTAGCTAAATTGTAGTTAACAACTGACTACTACCGATAACTGAAAAGGTAGAATAAATTGGTTAAAACCATTCTTCTGTAAGACAAAAAAAAAATCATAACTGATACTTCTAACAAATATTATTTCAATTTTGTCATACACATCTATAGAAATGATTGGTCCTGTTCAAAGATTCTTTATCAGCACTCTCAATGTAAAAGAAAATGATATGTTACTCTTGGCAAGTATCATATGAAAATAGATCTGATATCTGATAGATATTTGGGGAAAAAACAAACAAAACAGTGCGCATATTTAAAATTTTAATGGAAGAATTTATTTTTAATTTGTAAAACCTTAGGAAGAACAGTTAACGTTGATCCTCATTATCTCAACTGGAGTAAGTAGGTTGTCTCCTTGACAAAACATGTTAAATTATGATGAAAGTTATTCCAGAATCGCGTCGTGTGCACTAAATTTGATATCTACGTTTTTATTATTACAGATAACTCTACTACTCTGCTATCTCCAAGTCAAATCATTAGTCTCTTCGACTTTGACTGCAGTTCAAATCCCTTCATATTCACATCTTATTAACTATAACCTTTTTTGCGCAGATCATGACCATGTATTATTGTAAGTTTTGCATAGTAAATCAGAGCTTCCAGTATTTTTCAAGTGTACCAGTACTTCACTATTTACAGGCAGTAATTTTTCTATAAAATTTGAACATTTTTCATGCTTATGCAACACTCTTTGAGATTAGGAGGTATCAATTATCATTTTAAGTGGCTGAAAGGACCTGGTACTGGCCCTTATTGAAAAACGTGGTAAAGTAGACTATTTACAGTGAAACCTGTCTAAACAGAACCCTCAATAAAATGGATCCTGTATAAACCGAACTTTAAATAAAGTTTTGATTGAGAATAAGAGGGAGCCAAGAAAAATAGAATATCTATCTGTGCATGTTTTTCTCATGGAAAGGTTGGGTTTGTATTTTCACAAATACATTTATAGAAAATTCCTCAATTCTTGTCAGAATACTTTTGTACAAAATGGATTGTAGTCTCATCTGTAATACAATAAGTAAGAAAGAGAACTAAAACTAGTAATCCAATTTCAGTGAAACTTTCAGGAAATCTTTAGTTTACATTACAATTGTGCAACATCTGTTTAATTTTTAAATTTGCAAATTTTTGGAGTTTCCGTAAGCAGTTAATGGCCATTTAGTTGCATTACTCTCTAGGGAATATGCATCTTTTATCTGCAACTACTCTGTAACTATCTACCTAATTTCACTGAAAATATTTACTACACATTGCCATCATGCAACAGCTATATCATTTTCAGATTTGCAAATTTTGGGGGTTTTCCTTAGCAGTTTTTAGACAAACCCTTTTTTGTTGTATTACTCACTAGAGGATGTGCATCACTTATCCGCAACTTCTCCTAAATCAGTTATCCAATTTCAGTGAAACTTGAAGGGAATTTTTTACTACACATTGTCATTGTGCAACACTAATATAATTTCTAGATGTTAACATTTTGGGGCTTCCCCCAGTAGTTCATGGACTTTGCCAGTGGTATTGCATACTTGATAGTGTAAGCAGGGGTATTTTTTGGTGAGGGTTGCTCACAGTTTTTCTAGTTTCAAAATGCTCTAATGGACGTCTAATGCACCAACGGTGCCTCTGAAATTTTATTTAATAACAACAGTTTTTCGTTTACATTGCAAGGAAGTTTTTGTAAAATGGAAATAATGTACATAGAACTCGAAAAGTTTTGGAATTGACTTGAATATTACGATTATCTGTTTATATGAATATTCATGTTTGATCAATTATAAAAGAAGGTTTTTTAGTTATTTATCTTTTGAACTTAATGACTAAATAAAGTTTTTGAATTGAAAGGTGTTTTCTCCGTGATTTAGAGGATTAAATGGTTCTTAGATCCCCTTCTTGTAATCCTCCTCTGAAACCATTGGCCAATTTTGACCAGACTTGGCAGAGATGGTCCTTGGATGGTCCCCTTTTAGAATTATATCCAATGACCACACACAACCATCCAAGATGGCTGCCATGACAAAAAATAGAAAATATTGACAAAATATTTCCTCTGAAACTACTGGACCAATTGGGTTCAAACTTTGGGGAAGCAGTCCTTGGATGGTCCCCTTTCAGAATTTTATCCGACAATTTTGCAGACCAACCAAGATGGCTGCCATGACGAAGTATAGAAAATTCAGCAAAAAATCAATTTAAAAACCATCTCTGAAACTACTGGACCAATTGTGACCAAAATCTGGGGGATTGGTTCTTGGATGGTCCCTTTCAGAAGTGTTTCTGATGTCCCCGCTTGCCAACCAAGAAGGCTGTCATGTTTAAGAGTAGAAAATTCGGCAAAAAATCATAAATCTCCTCTGACACTACTGGGACCCTACTTAGGTGGAATGGGAGGGTCACCGGGCTATCAGAATTTTATCAGAACAATCCCGACTGCCCACCGAGATGGCCATCATCACTAAAAATAGAAAATTAATCAATAAACACTGAAAAAAAAATTCTCATCCAAAATGACTTGGCTAATTGACACCAAACTGGTGAAATGATCCTTTGGAGATCCCCTTTCCTGCCAGTGGAAGAAAAAGCCATATCCGCTCAATAAAGGCTAGATTGAGACAAATAAAGTGCATGAGATGGGGTTTGAGAAAATTAACCTCAAAGCCGGGACCCCCTGTTTGCTTACAGGATTTTGTATCTTTCTTTATGTACATGTATTTCATTTTGTAGAATGATTTGTGTGTTTTCCTTTGAAGTCAGGTATACTGTAAAGTAGATACAGTGTGTAACATACATAGGGTGGAGCTTATATGATGTCACTACTGTACAATAACTGACTGTATCTACAGTTATTGTACACAAGCCCCTGGACAGAAACATCAAACTGGAATAAATGCAAAAAAAATGTATTATTTTAATGAAACAAACAAAATGAACAATTAACAAATTCCTGTAATTTAAAAAAAGAAGGAAAAATGAATCAACTGTTCAAATCTAAAGACTGTTCTTTTCATGATCTCCTGTTTATCAACATCGGCTGCATAGTGGAGTGTTGCAAACGTTCTTTTACCGCTATGGTTTGTAAAGTTCCCGTTTAGTCCACATAGTTTATGAATTTCATAAACTACTTGAGTTTATTAATGTCGACATTCTGATTAGACAGAGAAATTTGTATTCTCTAAAACGAACCACCCCTCGTCAAGACATACATCTAAGTAAATCATCTATACATCAATCTCCTGAAAAATAAATAATAAAAACTCCTTGTAATACACTTAGACCAGATCACAGGCGCTTGTAGCATGGAATTGTTCCCTTTTTAACTTTCCGTTTACATATTTATTTTCAATAGAATTTCTTTATTATATCATCTCCTTTTCCTTTATTTGACGCAGTTTGTTTCCATATCCATACTATCTTATGGTAATGGTAACTTACATGTGTCGGCCATCTACTCTTAATTTTATTCATATAGCCACCCCCCGTAGAAGTAAAATTGTAAAATGAATAAGAAATATGATTTAAAAAAGAGACCAGAAATTCCCTTTTTACACCGGTGTTACATACTCATTTTTCTCCCCGGAAAAATGAGTATATACCCATACTCATTTTTCCCCTCATACTAGTTTTTCCCCTCTCCTTTTTTAATAGGGTTTTTCTTGTGTACACTTATATTCATGTATATGGTGGAAGACATAATAGTTAAATGTGGACGAAAGAGGGTATCAACAATGATAATAGTAATAACTAAGGCAAGCATGAACATGGAGTGAGAACGGATAAGGAGGTAGGAGGAAAGGATGGGAAAAACACTTGAGTGATAAAGCGATCTTCCTTAGTGCAAGTGAGAAAAACTCAAGTTTGCTAAGTGCTGGAAGGCACAGCTGACAGGTATGAGGAAGAGGGCAGGAAGGAAGGAATATAAAGAGAAGGATAGAGAGGACGGAGGGAGAATGGTAAAAAGACGATGGAGAGGAAGGAGAGATACTAGAGGTATAAAATAAGGAGGATGACGGGGAGGAATTAGGGAGGGAGTCAATATGGAAAAGGATGGAGATAGTGAGGAGGAAGTAGTGAAACAGGTATTGAAGAGGAGATTTGAAGGAAGAGGATAGAAAGGACGAAGTGATAAAGGTAAACGAGGAGGAGAGAAGTAGTGAGGAGGAGGTAATAAGGAGGATGATGATGACGACGGAGGAGAAAAGTATACGGAGAAGGTAATTAGGAAGAGTTAATAAGGAGGATGGAGATGGAAGAAAGACAGAGGTAATGAGGTGGATGATAATATTACAGGAAAGAGAAGAGAGGTAATGAGGTGACGGATTGAAAGGAATGAAGGATGGAGAGGTGGTGAGGATGACTGGGAGGAAGGAAGGAGAGAGGTAGTGAGGATGACTGAGAGGAAGGAGGGAGAGAGGTAGTGAGGATGACTGAGAGGAAGTAGGGAGAGGTAGTGAGGAGGATGGATAGGAATGAGGGAGAGAAGTAGTGAGGAGGATTGAGAGGAAGGAAGGAGAGCGGTAGTGAGGAGGATGCCAGAGGAAGGAGGGAGAGAGGTAGTGAGAAGGATGGAGAAGAAGGAGAGAGAGGTAGTGAGGAGGATTGAGAGGAAGGAGGGGAGAGGATGACTCAGAGGAAGGAGGGAGAGAGATAGTGATGAAGTGGATGGAGAGGAATGAGGGAGAAGTGGTGAGGAGGAGGATTGAGAGAAAGGAGGGAGAGAGGCAGTGAGTAGGAATGAGAGGAAGAAGGGAGAGAGGTAGTAAGAAGAGGAGAGCAAGGAGGGAGATAAGTAGAGAAGATGAAGGAGGGAGAGAGGTAGTGAGGATGACTGAGAGGAAGGAGGGAGAGAGGTAGTGAGGAGGATGGATAGGAATGAGGGAGAGAAGTAGTGAGGAGGATTGAGAGGAAGGAAGGGGAGCGGTAGTGAGGATGCCAGAGGAAGGATGGAGAGAGGTAGTGAGAAGGATGGAGGAGAGAGAGGTAATGAGGAGGCGGATTGAGATGAAGGAGGGAGAGAGGCAGTGAGTAGGAGGGAGAGGAAGAAGGGAGATAGGTAGTAAGAAGAGGAGAGCAAGGAGGGAGATAGGTAGTAAGAAGAGGAGAGCAAGGAGGGAGAGAAGTAGAGAAGAGGAAAGAGGGAGAGAGGTAGTGAGGAGGAGGATGGGAAGGAAGGAGGGAGAGAGGTAGTGAGGAGGAGGATGGAGAAGAAGGAGAGAGAGAAGCAGTGAGTAAGAGGATGGAGAGGAAGGATGAGAAAGGTAGTGAGGAGGACGACTACTTTAATAAATTTCCCCCGACAATGCCTTCAATGGTTCTTGAAAATCGATTAATCAGAATGTTCAAAGTCTCCTATCGATCTGCACCAAAGAAACAACACTTGTGTAGTACCTCATAGTGAACACCCTCAAAGTTAAATTGGTTAAATTATGTTCAGTGGTTCTCAATGAGATTACGAAAATGTAATTCATAGGTTTTCAAAGCAATTTTGACCTTCGCTGTCGACCATTTTGAATTTCCGATCGGCATAAAAACCATTATCACCTGTAAAGGACTCTGAAATTTCAAGACAATGTTTACAACCATAATATGCAGGTCAGGTTCAATTGCAGCCAGATCCCATATACGGCTTGGAAGTTAGGCCCACTTGGCTGAAAGCGGAGAACTCCGTGTCCTCAGACACATTCTTCTTTTATTCATTTTTTAACGAATCGGCATGAAAAGTAACAACACTTGCGTAGGACATAATAGTGAACACCTCTGCCAAGTGTGGTTAAATTCTGTTCAGTGTTTTCCAAGTAGACCATGAAAATGTTGCTTTACATATGGTTTCAAAGCAAACTTTGACCTCCGCTGGCAACGATTTTGAATTTCCGATGGGCTCAAAAAGTAACAAGACCTGTCAAGGACCTTAAAATGAACATACAAATCACGTTTCCATACCATCGCTTCAGTGTTTCTTGAAAAAAGATTATTGAAAAACTAACAATGTTTCCAATGTCTCCTGATGACCATTTGTTGACGAATCGGAAAAAATCCCTCATCCGATCTAAATAAACACCAGATCCCTCAGTACAATTTCTAGTCAATATGTAAACCACAGATAAATTCAATGCAGACGAACAATTACGCATTGGTTGACCATATGCGAACGCTAACTGATTTCAAATCCGATACGACAATTATAACGGATTTAAATTCGATCTAATGATTCAGTTTCAATCCGGAATACGTGTGAATATGGTATTATAGTGCTACCACTTTCGGTAGATCAATCAAAAAAGATGGAGACAAACGCATTTATCAAGATGGCTCAATTTTATCATGGCTCAATTTGATCATGAAACGAAGCAAAAAATAGTTGTACTGATATAGTAGAGGGGGTTAGGAGGGGGTCTGACCCCGAAACCCCGAACTAAAAAACTTGAAATCCCCTTAGTCCCGAACTAAAAAACTTGAAATCCAGAAGTCCCGAATATAATAAAATTTCAATCCCGAATCCCGAAATGGTCAATCCCGAATTCTCGAGCTTAAAAAAACACCATCCCGGAGTCCTCAAAAGGGTCCTTCCCCCCTCATAGTAGTAGTTTAATTTAGAGAATACTGTTACCGTTTAGTTCATCATTTGAAATGAACATAATATGATAAATTGGTATAATTATGTTCGGTAAAACAAATCCACACTCTGACAGTAGAACTAATAATTGTATCATTCATAGTTATGCGTCATTGATGGACACTGCCATTCTATAGTTACTGATCTTTATTTAAAATGATCGATTACAAACAAACAAGCTACCACAAAATAGTTTGTTTAGTTTAAAACTAATTATGTTGTGTCTCGGTGTACTGTAAACAGTTGAAATTCTTAAGAATAAATTAGTAGATAACCATTGGCGAATCCGTTAACTTTTTACATTTTGATATTCTTCTTGAGAACCACTGAACATAATTTAACCAAACTTGGTATGAATGATCCTTAGGGTATGTAGACTATAGTTTGTGAATTATATATCCGTCGAAGAAAAAACATGGCCGCCATGGCTAAAAATAGAACATAAGGGTCAAACTGCAGTCATTGGCTAATATTTCAAAAAGTATTACATATAGAGAAAAATAGAGGTGATCTTCCTTCTTCAGCATCAAAAGCTCTACATAAGTATCCATAGGGTCGACCCCTTATAGGAGTTATTGCCCTTGCATAGTCTATCAGTGCAAAGGGGGAGAATTGAGTATGAGGGGGAAACTTCAGTATACACTCAGATTTCCCCCCTAAAAATCAGGGGGAAAGATGAGTATATACTGATCTTTCCGGGGGAAAAAATGAGTATATACTGATCTTTCCGGGGGAAAAACTAGTATATACTCATTTTTCCGGGGGGGAAAATGAGTATGCAACACCGGTTCAACTTCTATTTTTATCCCCATGAAACCTTCTTAGAAACACTAAACCAGTTATATTCAATAAATATACTGCATCAGTGTTGTCTAAAGACCCATTCTTCTACTTTCTTATCCAATGATCAAACATTTTTATGATTCAGAGTAATTCTTTCCTATCAATGATTAAACATTTCTATGATTCAGAGTATTAACCGAGATCAAAGTTATTTTCTAACTTTGTATTACTTAGGGATCGTCGCAAAATGTGACAGTTTTTTTCAAATGAAGTTAGTTTCATTTGGCTCAGACCACCCACCCACCCCCTCCAAATGAAAGTGTGAAAAACAGATTACCGATGTATTATAAACCAAACTCCACCTAAAAATAGAGGGTTTAGAACCATGTATTCTCCATATGCATGTCATGATAAAGGGTCTATCTATGAATCTTTATCCTTTCAAAATCAGACACTTGATTTCATCTAAGTGTACATATAATTCAACAAGCATACTGTACCAATAAAATGATATTTATAGATTAATATTGACATCTCTGTAATGTGCATTCTTATAATAAATGCAAAGATCTGGACCACTTATTTATTATGTATGGAGCAGTGTATGCATCTTGTATATCAAGAAATTCAATTAAAGCCCTTTCTATACATGTGAACCATAATGAATGTGTATTTTTGAGGACATCTTCTTTTCGTGTGTCCCGCTACCAAATAGTGTTGTCTGCACAAGACGTTTTTTACAGGGCGCTGCCCAATCTCTACCCAGAGTTGTATGTCCTTACACTCTATCCAATCTCTGTCAACGCCTAAAAACCGAGAATCTTGTCAAAATCCGTTTATTAAAGGGTAATTTGATATAAACCGGTTATAATGACCCCATATATTGTAAAATATGTAAAGAATACCATATAACTAATATTTGAGAAACTTCTTTGTTTATTTTCAAACGAAGAGCGCTGTTCTGGTTCCTTGTTGTAATAGTTTCTATAGTTGCTGAACATTACACTGGTAATATTTTATAGAAAGTAGACTACTTTTTAGACGTAGACAGAGATTGGAGAGTGTAGGACCGACAAGTCTGGGTAGAGATCAATCGTAACTACTCGGCCATTCTCGCTACCCTGCAAATAACCTCGTATGCATTAGGCGTATGAATCGCACTACTTTTCACATGTCAGTTACATGAAAGTTTGATAAAGTCATATTTAAAACAATTTTCTATATTTCAATTAAAATTTTAATTAGTTTTGCACGATTAGATTTTACTTAGTATGTATTCCATATTGGATTTTCGTGGACTATATTTTTGTGCGGCTTAACTTAACTTCCGGCAAACAATTTAAGAAGATTTTCTACTATGTACGTACGAGGTTATTTGCAGGGTAGCGAGAATGGCCGAGTAGTTACCATTGGGTAGAGATTGGGCGCTGCCATGTTTAATACTTAATCAATACAATAACAGAATACCGAAAGCAATCAATACAATCACAAACTACCGAAAGCCTATTTCTGCAACGCACACATGAATAAAAACCCGCCATAAGCATCGTGGTATCTGTTGTTTACTCTCTTTGGTCAAAACTTGCTTAATACATTATAGTATTATTATAAATTTGACAACAGTATTTTTAAAACATTCCAAGAATCGAAAACATTATTTTTTTTAATTTGCAAAAGAAGACCGTTGTTTTTCGATGCGTAGGTGTACCGCAAACAGGAAACCAGAGCTGTGTACATATACACCCATTACTTATTCAGTACTAAAGAAACAGTACAATCGTACAATATACCGACTCGAAAGATATTAAAACGATGTTCCATTCAATTTTATGCCGTTTTTTAAGTGCATTTTTAAAAATTTATTGACAAATCTCAATGTGCGATTTTGTTTTTTTTTCAAACGAGAGAGCTCAAAACCACCCACCTACCAAACGAAACTAACTTCGTTTGAAAAAACTGCGACAATGTGCGACGATCCCTTACTTCTATAAAGTATCTTTCTACATTACAGAAAGTTAGTATGCAATTCATGTTGTAATAGAGCAAGAAGGGCAATGTTGAAAATAGCTCGACACCATGTTTAGAGCAAGAAGGGCAACGTCGAAAGTAGTTTGATAACGTGTTTAGAGCAAGAAGAGCAATGTTTAAAGTAGTTTGACACCATGTATAGAGCATGAAGAGCAATGTTGAAAGTAGTTTGACACCGTGTGTAGAGCAAGAAAAGCAATGTTGAAAGTAGTTTGACACCATGTGTAGAGCAAGAAAAGCAATGTTGAAAGTAGTTTGACACCGTGTTTAGAGCAAGAAGAGCAATGTTGAAAGTGGTCCGACACCATGTATAGAGCAAGAAGAGCAATGTTGAAAGTAGTTTTGACATCATGCTTAGAGCAAGAAGAGCAATGTTGAAAGTAGTTTGACACCGTGTTTAGAGCAAGAAGAGCAATGTTGAAAGTAGTTTTGACACCATGTGTAGAGCAAGAAGAGCAATGTTGAAAGTAGTTTGACACCATGTGTAGAGCAAGAAGAGCAATGTTGAAAGTAGTTTGACACCGTGCATAGAGGAAGAAGAGCAGTGTTGAAAGTAGTTTTGACATCATGTTTAGAGCAAGAAGAGCAATGTTGAAAGTGGTCTGACACCATGTATAGAACAAGAAGAGCAATGTTGAAAGTAGTTTTGACATCATGCTTAGAGCAAGAAGAGCAATGTTGAAAGTAGTTTGACACCGTGTTTAGAGCAAGAAGAGCAATGTTGAAAGTAGTTTTGACACCATGTGTAGAGCAATGTTGAAAGTAGTTTGACACCATGTGTAGAGCAAGAAGAGCAATGTTGAAAGTAGTTTGACACCGTGTTTAGAGGAAGAAGAGCAATGTTGAAAGTGGTCTGACACAGTGTTTAGAGCAAGAAGAGCAATGTTGAAAGTGGTCTGACACCATGTATAGAACAAGAAGAGCAATGTTGAAAGTAGTTTGACACCGTGCTTAGAGCAAGAAGAGCAATGTTGAAAGTAATTTGACACCGTGTTTAGAGCAAGAAGAGCAATGTTGAAAGTAGTTTTGACACCATGTGTAGAGCAAGAAGAGCAATGTTGAAAGTAGTTTGACACCATGTGTAGAGCAAGAAGAGCAATGTTGAAAGTAGTTTGACACCGTGTTTAGAGCAAGAAGAGCAATGTTGAAAGTAGTTTTGACACCATGTGTAGAGCAAGAAGAGCAATGTTGAAAGTAATTTGACACCATGTGTAGAGCAAGAAGAGCAATGTTGAAAGTAGTTTGACACCGTGTTTAGAGGAAGAAGAGCAATGTTGAAAGTAGTTTTGACATCATGTTTAGAGCAAGAGCAATGTTGAAAGTAGTTTGACACCATGTGTAGAGCAAGAGCAATGTTGAAAGTAGTTTGACACCATGTGTAGAGCAAGAAGAGCAATGTTGAAAGTAGTCTTGACACCATGCATAGAACAAGAAGAGCAATGTTGAAAGTGGTCTGACACCATGATTAGAGCAAGAAGAGCAATGTTTCAAGTAGTTTGACACCATGTATAGAGCATGAAGAGCAATGTTGAAAGTAGTTTGACACCGTGTTTAGAGCAATGTTGAAAGTAGTTTGACACCATGTGTAGAGCAAGAAAAGCAATGTTGAAAGTAGTTTGACACCGTGTTTAGAGCAAGAAGAGCAATGTTGACAGTAGTTTGACACTGTTTTTAGAGCAAGAAGAGCAATGTTGAAAGTAGTTTGACACCGTGTTTAGAGCAAGAAGAGCAATGTTGAAAGTGGTCCGACACCATGTATAGAGCAAGAAGAGCAATGTTGAAAGTAGTTTGACACCGTGTTTAGAGCAAGAAGAGCAATGTTGAAAGTAGTTTTGACACCATGTGTAGAGCAAGAAGAGCAATGTTGAAAGTAGTTTGACACCATGTGTAGAGCAAGAAGAGCAATGTTGAAAGTAGTTTGACACTGTGTTTAGAAGAAGAAGAGCAATGTTGAAAGTAGTTTTGACATCATGTTTAGAGCAAGAAGAGCAATGTTGAAAGTGGTCTGACACCATGTATAGAACAAGAAGAGCAATGTTAAAAGTAGTTTTGACATCATGCTTAGAGCAAGAAGAGCAATGTTGAAAGTAGTTTGACACCGTGTTTAGAGGAAGAAGAGCAATGTTGAAAGTAGTTTGACACCGTGTTTAGAGCAAGAAGAGCAATGTTGAAAGTAGTTTGACACCATGTGTAGAGCAAGAAGAGCAATGTTGAAAGTAGTTTGACACCGTGTTTAGAGCAAGAAGAGCAATGTTGAAAGTAGTTTTGACACCATGTGTAGAGCAAGAAGAGCAATGTTGAAAGTAGTTTGACACCATGTATAGAGCAAGAAGAGCAATGTCGAAAGTAGTTTGACACCGTGCTTAGAGGAAGAAGAGCAATGTCGAAAGTAGTTTGACACCGTGCTTAGAGGAAGAAGAGCAATGTTGAAAGTAGTTTGACACCATGTGTAAAGCAAGAAGAGCAATGTTGAAAGTAGTTTGACACCATGTGTAGAGCAAGAAGAGCAATGTTGAAAGTGGTCTGACACCATGTATAGAACAAGAAGAGCAATGTTTAAAGTAGTCTGACACCATGATTAGAGCAAGAAGAGCAATGTTGAAAGTAGTTTGACATCATGTTTAGAACAATAAGGGCAATGTTGAAAGTAGTTTGACACCGTGTTTAGAGGAAGAAGAGCAATGCTGAAAGTAGTTCGACACCATGTTTAGAGCAAGAAGCAGTATTGAAAGTAGCTTAACAACATGCTTAGAGCAAGAAGGACAATGTTGAAAGTAGTTTGACACCATGTTATGAGTAAGGAATCCAATACAAAATTCACAATAAAAATTTCTCATTTTAATGACAGTTGTAAGAAAAAAAAATATCACTCATGACAATTCCTGACCACAAAACAAAGATCTAGCATAGCATGCATCTTAACCTGATGATTATTGTATATATGTAGTGCATTATAATTGTATTAGTCGAATGCTTTCATTAATTATGTAGATTTCAGAATAACACTTATTACATGTTAACAAGTATAACTATATCAATGAAAAGTTCCCAATAAGTATATGGAATGATAGAACAGGATACAATTTTCATTTTGGTGAGTAAAAATATATGATACATTCAACCGATTGCTACTGGTCACATTTTGAAAAGAAAATGCAAGCCCTGGTTTTCACCATTTGCTGTTAAATTGTTTTTAAATTAATTGTATGGAAAGTTAATTTATGAGCCTCAAACCAATATGAAGTACAATAAAAATAATATTCAGGTTATTTTCCCTGCTATGAGATCTACCAATAAAAAAAAATTCCAGTCATAAATAATTATTAATTTCTTTGTTTAATATAATCTTTGTTGTGACATACAAGTAAGTATAACAATTTTCTATTTCAATCCCACCCCCATCCCCTTTAGCCATGCAGCATGATACGATGATAATCAGATTTCATGAGCAAAACTAATGACCTTTATTGAATTACCATTAGAAATCATGGCAAGATACACTAACCTTGATGGTTCTTGCCAAACATATTTTTTTTAATCCTAGACAATTATAAGTTTCTTTTTGCTATGGTAATTATTCTAAGGGGAGCATTATAACATGTCATTTCTCACCCATTGTTCACACAATTCGACTATTTTAAGTCGGCCAGTTTTCCGAAACAGAAAGGACTACAATTTTCATGTGTTTACTATTCAATTATATGGTCTATCCATTCATACAAAAAAGTTCCCATATTTCATCATTACCTTTGAGTAAAGTTTTGAATATACTTAGTCAAACCTCATTGTCGTACTCACCAGGGCCAGCAAGTTTACGTTGAATTAGCAGAGCATACCCAAGCATAGTCAAGTTTTCGCAGTGCAAATTCGGCTGATCAATAAAAAAATGAACCCATGAAGTTACAGATGGGACTTAAGCAACATTACTGACCAATGGAAACAGACCACAAGAAACCCAGAAAGCTGTTGCTTTGTACGTCATCACTGAAACCGCAAATCAATGATGTTGCGATGCGAAAGGTGTTACGAAATATTCTCTATGTCACATGAAGAGATTTCTAAAATATGGCTCTTATTTCTTCATTTGCCTATTCATTACCCGTTTGTATTGAAAATTAAGTCATAACTCATCACAAAGTAGATGGTCAATGTTTTATATTCTCCATCTTTGATTTGAATGAAGACATATGTCCTTGACTCTATCTATGGAGATTTCACATTATGTTATCTCCATCATTGTTCATAACAGGATCGGGATTAATACCTCCATTCGTTAATTCTACCAATATATTTTAAAAGCAACTTTTTTTTATTAATCCAGTCATATTTGAGGTGTGCTTGTGAATTAATGACAGTTGTCTTGCATTGTCCGCTTAGGTTTTTGTTTTCGCTTTACATACGGGTTGACATTACAAGGTATTCTGACGACATTTCAAACGCTCCCAGGTTACACTTTCTGTACAAACATTGGTCGAAAAGCCAATGCTAAATCTCCATAGACAAACGAATAAAACCCCTATATGCAAAACCACTCACATGAAGCGATATGTCATTGCTAAAATTAATTTGTACTAGATTCAATCTTTCAAATGTAATTTAGTTTGACACAAAATTTGTATTTTTCATTTCCCTACCATTTTGGACGACTATTACAAGAGTTACACAGAGCTTAGATAACCATCGAATACAACATTGTGAGATTGGAGCAGTCACATCTTGTGATCTCGACCATGGACATGTCATTTATTGGATAACTTGTAATAATTTGGTCCATTTTGTAGCACATTTCAGCTTAATTTATCTAGGATAACTTGTACGCTCAAAAGTAAAATAACCAGTACCTTCCACTACGAGACAAGGTTGGATTGTACAGCCAACTAACCACATTTTCATTTCCCGTCTTCAACACAACATTAAAAATCTAATAGATTGATTGATTAGCATGTAACACCAACTTGAGCAGTATTTCAGCTATATCGTGGACATTAAAAAATCTGAGGCAATGAGGTTCAACTAATGTCCAAAAAAGTAGATTTAAACAAAAATGACAAACAAAATTATGCAAAGAAAATTTAAGTTTGAGAAAATGAAACAACTATCAATTGCCAGCAAATGAGAAATGACATTGCCATACCATACATATCACTAAAAAGTTTCATTTTACTGAGAGAAAAAAATAAACAACAACAAAATGCTATGTTACTCTTTAAAACATTAATAGTATTAATAATCTGAATTAAGTAAGTCAACTGGTCCTTTCATTTCATGTACATCAATTAGTGTTATTACATTGTTTATCTGTGACAAAATTAGTATGGGTGTAAGCCAGAATATACAATCTACAAACAAACTAGAAATTGAAACTGGAAAACAAATTATAATGTTATAGTTCAAAATTAATTACTAATGTAAACAAGAGTACCAAAAGTAATGGAATCATTTACCTCCACTTCACTTCGTGTAAATATTAAATAATAGGGAACATTTGAAATCAAATATGCACATATTTTACAAATTTTCACCTGTGATAAAATTTAATGGCATACAATTGTTTAACATGGAATGTAAAAATACTTTCATTGAATGATTTGTTATCATATATTATCCCAAACTTTATATTTTAACCCAATTGCCAAATGTTTACTTTGGGCATGTACAAAAATTTGGATCTCTACATAAAATTACCCAATTAACAAAACAATTTATTTAAATCTCATAATGAAATCTGTCTAAAGAGTGATTGTTGTTTAACACCAACTCAGCAATTTTTCAGCTATATCATGAGGAAAACAAGTTTTTTGAAATCTGTCTAAAAAAAGATGCTCGATTGTATAATGAAACTTGTGCTAAACTGAAAATGACTAGTCAAACTTTTTTGTTAACGATTAAAAGGTGCTTGATTTACACAGACTAAATTTGCAAAGATTTTAAAACTATTGAACACTAACAATATCTATGTTCAACGTAATGCACCAGATGATAAGATTTCATATTCAGTTAATATTGATTACAAGTTTTACCTTAAGAGAAAATAAATTGCTATAAGTTTCTTTTTTAACTATCTTTCAGCTTTGATTAACAAAACTATTGTTTTTTTTGTTCATAAGATAAAAATAAAATATTCACTCTCACAGAGAGTAATTATTATGCTTGCTCAGTCCTCGAAATGAAAATTGGAATTTACTGGTCCGAATCAAATTCTTGAATTTATTTCATATATATATCTAATTAACAAGAAATGTGTGCATCACAAAATACGCTCGTCTATATAAATTATCAAACGGTATAATGGTAATGACCCCAAAATAAATAGAGTTCTTCCCCTTCCACAGGGCAATCAAGTTTGGTAAAGATCCAATATACAGAACTAAAGTTATCGTGCGGAAACGATCCTGTTGTCAAAAATTATATTTATAGTAACAGTGACCTTGACCTTTGACATAATGACCCCAACATAAATAGGGTTCTTCCCCTTCCACAGGGGAATCATGTGGTCAAGATTGGTTAAAAAAGATCCAATATACAGAACTAAAGTTATCATGCGGAAACGATCCTGTTGTCAAAAATTCTATTTATAGTAACAGTGACCTTGACCTTTAACTTAATGACCCCAAAATAAATAGGATTCTTCCCCTTCCACAAGGCAATCATGTGGTCAAGTTTGGTAAAGATCCATTATACAGAACTAAAGTTATCATGTGGAAACGACCCTGTTGTCAAAAATTCTATTTATAGTAATGGTGACCTTGACCTTTAACTTAATGACCCCAAAATAAATAGGATTCTTCCCCTTCCACAGGGCAATCATGTGGTCAAGTTTGGTAAAGATCCATTATACAGAACTAAAGTTATCGTGCGGAAACGACCTGGTTGTCAAAAATTATATTTACAGTAACAGTGACCTTGACCTTTGACCCCAAAATAAATAGGGTTCTTCCCCTTCCACAGGGGAATCATGTGACCAAGTTTGGTAAAGATCCGATATACAGAGCTAAAGTTATTGTGCGGAAACCTGTGTTGATGCTCGCCATACCCAATCACATAATACGGACCGTCTCGAGACGGGGGTATAAAAACTAAAAAATTTGTGAGGACTGCTTGTTATGGAATTCAAAGGACTTTATGGCTCTTCTATGTATTCTTCAGTAATTTTCAGTGTTTGTTACACAGATTTTGCAGTTCAATTTCATTAAAAAAAAAATTTTTTTTTTTTTTTTTTTTATTTCATTTAAAAATGAAACTTAACACACAAACTAATTTTAATAATTAGTAATTCATGAAAATTATTTTTTGCATAAACACTAAAAATGACATGAGAAATTGTAAAAAATATTGCAAAAAAATTAACATGACTCTGATCCCATTATATATAACAAGATGACGCCACTTAACAAAGCATAACAATAATAAACAACTCCTCTTCCGAATCTCATTTTTCTAAGTACTTACTTCTTAGAAGTATTTGGTACAATAAGTTGCCATGGTAACTAACAGTAACCAATGTCAACAAGAAAGTAACACAAATACAGCAGTCAAAATAGATCATTAGTTATTTGATACCAGTCATCACTAGGATGAAATATGGTCCACGTACAATAACAAAAATTGGCAATTTAATTCCTTTTTTGAAACTGTATGAATTTTGATAAACAAAAGATTACTTAAAAAAGACTAATAGGTTCTTACATACGTTCTTGGGAAAGACCGGGTGATCTTCCACGAGTGATAGAAATTTTATGTCTTTTCGCGAGTGGAGCGCAGCGAAACGAGCGAAAAGAAACAAAAATTTCTATGATGAGTGGAAGATCACCCGGGCTTTCCCAACAACGCATGTAAGTACCTATTTCTTCCGTAAACCAACAACTTTCACTATCTCGAACTCCTAGAGACCCCCGCCATTGATCAGTAACTAAGTTGCATAAATTATCAGATCAATATCATAAAACTGAGCGTTATGAAATACACATCACATAAAATTGACTTTTGTGACACCGATTGATAAACTAAATAGCTTTCTACTGATATTTGAGGTTTTCTCACTAATATTTTGTTGAAAGTACAGTATTTTCCTTCATGAGAAACCCCATACATGAAATATGACATGACACATATTTTGACGTCATTGAAGAATGACGTCAAAGGTACGGAAAAGGACATCTAGAAATACGAAAAAATGAAATTAAAGACACAAATATATTTAATACGGTTGGAGTCTGTATTTGAAAAAAAAACAATGGTTAAATCCGTAATATATGTTATTCAGCTATCAGACAGGGTATATAATGTGACATTCCCGGCTTAAGATATATATTTAAACGATTTTTTTCTTGTTAGAGGCGTTCTGATTGGATGTCACAACGAGTAAAGAACTCGGTCGTCTCAACCCGCAAACAGCTTTTTACGGAAGAATATCCATTCTGTTATTTTACTTTGACATTGACAGCAAAAACGTAATTTTACCACATACAGCAAAATTGAACAAACAAGACCTTTCACTGATCTTTGCACATTTCATATATAAAACCACTTCCTCTATCGTCTAAATATACACCTAAATACCCATCACATTTAAATTACACTCTGTCACACTTTTATGTACCCCATATTGACCCTCTACGGATGTCTTAATAATCTCAATACATGTACAGATTAGATATAATGAGACAATGTATAGCAGACAGAAGTCATCAGTGTACAGACATTTTGTGAGGGTGGGAATGCTATATCCCATCAAGAACCTTTTTATTTATAACCAGACCCGATATTCTTGTTGTGATGCATCAAAATCAATTTTTAGAGCTACCGTTAGCATCAAGTTAAAAGAAAACTTTACCATTGTCATAATTTTGAGCAAAAATTTTTCATGAATAATTTTACACGATACCCCATTCCCATCCTCGTTTGTGAATACATTTTCTGATCATCTTTTCACTGCACTGATGAATGAACATATCAAGAAGACACGATACAATTCCATAATTACGGTCTACAGCAAATTGGTGAAATATTAATCTCAGAAATCAAGTATCTTTGCCACACAATACAAGTATAACACAATACAAACATATTGAGTTTTTCCCCACAATTTTTTCATAATTCTACGTCTTGTGACTCAAGTTCATCAGTTTTCATATCCTACGTTAAACATAAATTATTTTGCTGCCATGGCAACCAGTGGCTTTTTTTCTTTAAATGAGTCTTTTTAATTTCCTGTTTAATTTTCTGCATTGTGCTTAAATTAAAATTCAGAATAAACTTAAAAATTAAAGTATTTCTATTAGAATGGCATCGATTTCTTTACGTTCCCAAAATATTTATATTTATATATATCAATACTTTAGTTGTAACCTCAATTAAACTTTTAATTTGTTCTAAAAAAAAGTTTTTGAAATTGTTATCATCTTTCAATATTTAATTTCACATGATCCCTACTCAGTCCTTGAAATGAACATTTGGATATATAGAATCTAACACCGGCAAAAGTGCAAGACTGGGAAATCTCTGACACCCTCGGGTGTCGGAGATTTCCCTGTCTTGCACTTTTTGCCGGTGTTTGATTTTATTTCTCACTTTATCAGCTGTTTTTAGTTTCAGACGATCATGTAAACAATGTGAGTTATTTCCCCTTCATGTCAATCAAAAAAGTAGTTCCGTATTTTTGTGTATTGCGTTAAGGTTATTATGTAATAATATGGCTGATTGTTAGGATTTGTCTGTTTATAAAAGATTTAAGACTTATATACAGTGAATTGTTTATTTTAGAAAGGAAAAGCATGGATTGGGGGGGGGGGCAGTTGACATTTTTTGTATAGTGTACAGTATGCTTTTGCCAGTAAAACGCACATGATTTTTTTGTCTTGCACTAGTGCAAGATAAGAAAATCTCACATCACTAAAAATAGGAACTGGTCTGTCTCAAAAGTGAGAAATACTGGTCCAAATCAAATTCTAGAATTTATTTTTATATAGTTCTAAATAAAAACTGGTTCGAACAAAGTTTTATTGGTCTTGGGTCTGGGAACTGATGCTCATCACCAGGACTGCCTACTTACTTACAAAATCTACGTGTCTGTTCAAATGTTTTAGTTAATTTAGTACATAAACTGTAAAATTTAATATATATATATATATAATTAAAGACTTAAATTCATAGATGCTGTTTTCAAATTTTCACACATTTTGTCACAATATTAGTACACAACAGCAAATGGCATTACATATATAGCACTTTTTGGGGAAATTTTACTTTTTGCACAACATTTTAATTTTTTTTTTAATGTTCTTTTATCATTAACTACACATATTTAAAATTATTTGTATTTATTCCTCTCAGAAGCATATTGTACAAGAAAACAAAATACTGATTTTTTTAAGACGATATCTCAAAAACGAAAATATTTCATTTATAAAATGTGAATTAACAATCATAAAATATTTTTTGAAGTCATTTTCTTTGTCAGCTAAAACAGTTTGTGCCAAAAACATTTGGACAAACTAGCCCGAACAGCATTTTAGAAGAATTTTTTCAATTTGATTAAGCAAATTTTATGCAATTTTTACTATCTTGAACCAATTTTTGCTTGACTGGGTCTTAGGGCTAGTGGTTTTTGTCACAGACTGCTAAAATACTCAGTATTGACTATATTTTACATCAGATTTAATAGCTTACGGCTACAAAAGATAAACAGTTACAGCAGTTTCTTGTTTCTACAGCATCCACGAAAGCTTTAACAGTTTAAAAAAAATTGTTGTATTATTTTTTTATTGGCAGGAAATAAAATGAGAAGAAATTTTCAAAATGATGACTGATAATTTTTTTTTGTACTGACAAACTGATCATAAACAACACCGGTATGACATGATGAAGTTAAAAATCAAAGTGAATACATTCAACTCACTTTTTTTCTGATGAACAGAGACTTTTATGTTTTCAACTTGCCAACAAAGAGCTTGATATGGAACTATACAATATTTAAGCATATATCATCCCCCATCAATTTCATTTGCATGATATTTTCCTGAGGTACATTTAAGAGATAAGTCAATGTACACATCTGTTAGTCCTTACAATGGTGACTCCTCCCCATTCCTTCCTTTTAAGGCAAAGTGGGCGGAGTATCACAGGGTGCTGCAAGTCAAATTAAATGGACTTTTTTTTATTATTATCACAGAATTGCAATTATACAAAATCTTGACCCATACATACATGTCAATAATAATATGACTTCCATTCTTCACATAGGTCAAAATTAAGTTTTTACCATAAAATTCTTTCAACAAGCAATCTTTCATTATGTACAATATAAAAATTCCTAACAGTTTTCTCACAGCCATCTCTCATCAAGTACACTCTCTCATAAACAGCTAACTTGCAGACCCCCAGATAAAGATAATGGATGATTTATTTTAGTCCTATCATTACGACAGAAATGGTCCACAATATAAACTAAACAGATTTGGTCTCATGTAGAACTGCTCTCTGATGAAGTTGATAGAAAATCATCAGTCCTTTTATGACTCTCAAGAGCTTTAATCATAGTTATGTCATGTGGTAGTTCGGATTTTCGCCGCAACAATGGCTTTTCTGCTTTGCCTTTTTTCTTCGATAACTGAAAAATACAAAAAAATTTAAATTATGGAATGAATAACATTTATTGGACAAATGGAACTAGTCGAATAATTTCAAAAAGAGAAGTCAGGTGTGTTTCACATGTTTTACTTCTGAGCAATAATTATAAAATTTTCCAAGAAAAATTGTCAAGTCTGGTATGAAAATATATCTATAATATTGAATCAGATAAGAATAAAAAATAATTGCATTTAACATTCATATATATCGGGGTCCTGTGGTACTGTGGTAGTTAAATTAAATTGTTTAACGCCAATTTCAACAATATTTCAGTTAAAAATATGGTGGCGAAAATTGACTGAAATAGCATGTGAATACACAGAACCATAGAACCAGCGGCATCATAGGATCAGACTATAATGAAATCTTGCATTAATTAATTTCTTCTCAGAAGTGCCAATACAAAATGTATTAACATTCAAATTTTTGTTAAAAATCAATTCTTTGTTTTGATCTCAAAATGTCAATATATTTAAATGTATATATCAGCATATAAGCTAGCTGCGGAACCGTAGCCCTTATGGTCCTTGGTCAGTTTTCTGATATTTGCGGACCATAGGGCTACGGATTTCACCCTATCAAAACTTTCGAAACTGCGCGGTGAAAATGTTGCGCCGCTTTTTTGCAAATTTTTGTCATGAAATCGGGTGCGAGAACGATCAAACATTTATATTTCGTTTCGTTAGATATTTATCTACATTCATGTAAACAACCCGAACACATGTTTTGCTGTTAAAGTGATCTCTCAAAAGTCACGTGACCTCAAAGCGAGAATACCACAATGACAAGATGGCGGAACGAAGTAGGCAGGATCAGTTAATATCGAGACATTTGTTATGATAATGAGCTGGAAATGAATATTAATAGGTAAGTAAGTATAGAAGAATGTAGATTAATATCTAACGAAACAAAATATATATGTTTGATCGTTCTCGCACACGATTTCATGACAAAAATTTGCAACAAAGCGGCGCAACATTTTCACCGTGCAGTTTCGAAAGTTTTTGATAGGGTGAAATCCGTAGCTCTATGGTCCGCAAACATCAGAAAACTGGCCAAGGACCATAAGGGCTACGGTTCCGCAGCTACATATAAGCTTAAAAAATCCCCACTAAATGTAGTACATGTGTATTTGCAATATTTCAACAAATTATCACAATATAAAACTTGTCATACATTTTATTTTTTTGCTGTAAAAAAAAATCCACTTGAACATATAAAAAATCAAAGAAATCAACAAAACTGCAAAAAGATAAAACTCATGAGCCTGCATCACTCACATGGAAAAGTAGGGTTATTTAGTTCAATGCCACTTTCAACAGTATTTCAGTTATGTCGTGGAGGTCAGTTTTATTGGTGGAGGAAACTGGAGTACCTGGAGAAAACCATCACATGGAAAAGAAGATTGACTGAACTATTGCCTATTCTAGAATACATTAAATTTGGACACCCCTTGACTTGAACCTAATAGACCCTGATAGATTCACTGGTATAAAATGGAATCTTCATAACAATGCTGTTTCATACCAAATACAATAGTATTTCCCTTCCTGCATCTTAAGACAAATTAAGATATTCCCCTCACTGCAGCACATTTTTAACTTAGGACCAAAAGGTCTAAGGAAATTATAGACCATGAGGTCAAAATTTAAGCAAATTTGAATCTACATACATGTATAACAATAATGATTCACAACTTTTTTTTTTTTTTTACATTTTCCCTTTGGCAAATCTATATCTACATGTACATATCACACTGATGCTGCACAACAAATAATGCAGCATTTCTACAGCTTGTCGTGTATCTGTATGGCCTGTTTCTAAAGATACTAATCGATGAAAAGTTTGGTTCCATTAAATTCAGAAGTTTTTGCAGAAGATTAGTCTGTCCTTCTTCGATTTACGGCTTCGGGATACCCCTTTGGTATCTTCAAACTTTTCTTAAATGTGAAAAAGTTAATGACAATGTATGGACGACAGAAGCAAATTGATGCCCAAAAAAAAGTGTCAGGTGAGCTAATAAAACAAAATCTACATGTAACAACATTATGATGCAAACATTACTGAAGTAAAACATAAACAAAAATCTTAAAAACACATTTGTATGAAGTAATCGTCCATGAAAAATAAAACAGTCATTTTCAAAATCAAACGTTAGCGATGAAAATAATAATTACTATTTAATTTCTCGTTAAAATATATGTGCCATTTTTAGTTATCTAAAGGCATATAGTCTTGCTTCAATATGAATTTTTTTTGGTGTAAAATATAAAACTTGATAAACAATACTTAATTTATGAACTAAAATGTTTTCGTTACTATCTAAAAATAGATCAGGTCTGACTGTATGCCTGTCATATAATAAATCAATGTTGCGATCACAAGAGTGTACATGTATTTTAGCAGTGAAAACTGCAACATAAAGAAAATGCATAAAAAAAATATTAAGATAGCACAAGTTGATATTAGGAAATATTCTTTTGCTAATTTCAATCCAAGAAGCTTTGCTTTAATCAACAAATGAAAACTAAGCCCAATTTAGTCAGTTACTAAATGAATCTTTGTGTAATTTTTCGGGAAATTTACAGTGTGATGTTGTGTATAATAGTGTACTGTGTTGTCTGCCCAGCATTATACTGTATAGTAAAGTGAAACCTGTCTAAATTAACCTTGAATAAAACAGAATACTGTATATACTGAATTTAACCTCTCTTAAACCGAACACCTGTCTATTGCAAACAGAAAGAAGACAATGTATGAAGAACTTTCCTTCACGCTAAAGCACTAAATCAACAACCAGGAAGAAAAAATACAAACAAGTGGAAACACTTAAAACAAATTGTCACATTCTCGATGGAATCAACAACACTAGGGAAACAAAAAATCAGAAAGAATTAAAACAAAATAAAATATCTGATGTTTTAGCAAAAAATGGAAGCAAGGCCAGTTGTTTGAAATGCATCCACATCCACTGCTCCATACATGGCACCCATGTGTATAATGTCAACATAAACATAATTTTTATACAGAAAGATAATTTGCCACTATAAGAATTACATTACTGATGTACATGTATTACTACTAGTGGATATCAATGCAATATTGGATGTTCAATGTGTGTACATTTGTTTTTTCCTTCTGTAATGATTGCTGTTGTACAAACAAAAGAGCTAACAGAAAGTTGATTCTTGCAATATAAAGCTTGAAATGTCAAAACAAAATATCTCAAAGAGCATTTCCACATTTTTTTTTATACCAATTTCTGCAGACAAATATTTAGCTCACTGTTAGTGAATATTACAATAAAACTTCTCTAAAACTGGCCATCGATTGCTCTGATATCTTTAGCTTATACAATGTGTACAAGACATGACCTGTTTTCTTAAGGCCCTTACTAGATCAAAATTGTCACTTTGGGCCAAAACAAGTGTAGAATATAACAGTATTAATCTGTACTAGTACGGCACAGGTTTAGAGAACTTTCTATCCACATAAAAATGTAGTTAATCAATCAATGTATGTGTGAAAGGCATCAAAGTTATTATAGAAATCAACAAGAAGTCAGCTCTCCTCACCTCGTCTGCATATAGCTATACAGAAATAATTCAATAGTCATTCTTTCATGATTTAAAAACAATATGTAAGTTACACTCTATGATTTATATATATATATGGTGCTAAGAATGACTGTGCAGGCTCATTTCTTTTAATATTAGTAAGGTCAGGAATGCATATAATATGCATTACTTGGTAGCAATTATGATGTAAATTTTATCAGCTAATTACCCTAAAGCTGTATTTTGCAGACTGAAAAGGCAAAAGGAAGCATACATGTACATTATTGCATGGGTTTTCAGGCAGAATTATGTAATTATATATTGCTGAATTCAGAAAAAGAAAACCCTTCATTTTTGTGTTGACTAATAACACCAATACATCCAATTTTAAATGCCATGATATAGCTGAAAGTGAAATACTGCTTAAGTTGGCATTAAACACCAATCAATCAATCCAATTTAAAATTGATGTCAATAGCAAATAATATAGCACTTCTATTTGAGAAAATGCTGAGTTTTTTTGGGTTTTTTTTTTTAAAGATTTACTCAGCATCAAGTTTTCCTCCCAATGAAGGATCAACTTAATTTGAATAAAGGTATAAATTTTCTCATACATCAATCATCTCTTCCAAGCTTGGTTGTAATCGGGTTGAGTAGATCTCATCTGTAGAAAAAATATTAAAATGTGTGGACTATGGATGTACGGACAGATAACAGACGGAAATCGGCCACAAAAACTGACTTGGCCAGGTCAGCTAATGATAACAAAATGCTTTATGTTTGTCATAGTAGAATGAAAATATAGAAATCCAACCCTTCTGTCCATGCAAAATACTTTAGACAAAGAATCAAATATATATTAAGCATTCACAGGAAAAGGCATGACATGCTTGAAACTTAAAAAGAACATACAGTCAAACCTGTCTTAAGTGACCTTCCAAGGGAACAGTGAAATATGGTCACATAATACAGGTGGTCGCTTAATACAGGTTTAATTGATAGGAAATGCACTGTGAATGGAAATCAAAATTAAGGTCACACAATACAAGTTATTGCTTAATACAGGTGGTCACTAAAGCAGGTTTGACTGTATACTGGAAATTCATTAAATTTCGTGGATATTGTTTCCGCGCTTTCATGAAAGAAATGCATTCAAAAAACAAATACCACACTGTCGAAACAGTTCCAATAACCAATACAAAAATCGTGGAAAGAGACAAAATCTACACCCCTAACATACAACTACTTGACTGCTCATTCTGGCGAGAATCTATACCCCCTAACATACAAATACATGACAGGCTTAAACTAGTATTTGGGCCTAAACCCCCCCCCCCCCCCCTTAGTGAAATGATGTGGCCATTAAGTGTTTTCCACATGTGAGAAAAAAATGCCAAATCTCACATATAACCAGGCAGGGCAAACAGTGTTATCAGGAAAAAAACCTACATGTATATAATCTGAAGAGAAAAGGTATTTTTTTTTTCACTATTTGCAATGAAACATAAATACTGATCTGTTTAAAACAATCAAAGACTCTGAATCAACAAGTTCTAAACTTCTTTCTTTTCCCTCCATTTTTTGTGTGTTTTAAATTAAAAAAAAATTGTTGTACAAAACCATCACCATTGCAAGACAGTGTCTAAAATTTCTGCTATTTTAGAAACAACCAATATAAACTGGAAAAAAATGAAGTTCAAATAGTACCAGTACCAAGAATGCTGTATACATATAGAGTTGAAGGACATGAAAACTAAGAAAATGTCATCAATTTTTCTTACCATTACTACCCTCCAGTGTCAACACAGTAAAGGTCAAGACGACACTTTAAAAATCAATCACAAAAATGTCCATGGAGTTTGTAACCACTCTCTTACTTAACTGTCGTTAGATTGTATTTCAGCCAATCATAAAATACAAATCCATACAGATGTCATACTGTATTTCAGATCAGAATGAAATGCAGATTCTGTTTTGAGGACAAGAGTTTTTATGCACATACAACCGATACCAAGTAATGCCATAATATTACATATATTTTGTCTAGACAGGTAAATTAAAGACTCTGATTGCATATTGAAGGATAATCATATTGCAGTCTAAAAATACACTAACAGCTGAATTTAAACTAGAGGCTCCCAGGAGCCTGTATAGCTCACCTGGGTATAATAACAACATCAGTCAATAAAACTTGATAACTTCGGTAAAAAAAATTAACAAATGTAGCCTTCGTCATTGCAGACCCCTTCTACAAAAAAATGTGGGCAGGGGTTCCCCCTTTAATGTAAGTTATCAAAATTGCTGTAAAAAAACATATATGTCAATGATTCTCAAAATTTAGCTTTTCCTACTTCACATTTTGTAATAGAGTTGCTTCCCTTTGATTATTTGAGTAACCAAAAGCAGTGAGTCAACAAAAAAATGCATTTCAAGAGGAATAACTCTTCACAGTTGTCGCATATTTTTAACTGTGGGAAATTTTTTGTAGATCTTGACATGCTGAACATTTTTGCAGTGTAAACTTTCCCTCTATCTCTAATAGTTTTTGAGATACAAGATGATAGTATTAAAATTGAGAACATTTTGATGAAAAAAGGGCAATAACTCCAAAATGGGTAATGGGATTTACTTCAAAATTGCAGGGTAGGAAGATCTTGACATGCTGCAAATTTTTGCAATTTAAACTTAACCTTTATCTCTTGTAGTTTTTGAAATATAAGGTGAAAAGTATTTTTTTTTTTTTTATAAATTTGATGAAAAAAGGGCTAGAACTCCAAGATGAGTAATCAGATTTACTTCAAAATTGCAGGTTAAAAAAAAATTGATCGAAGGGCCGAACCAGCAGACACTTTTTTGGAAGAGAACCATCCAATGTCTATTTCATCAAAATTTTGTTCTTATTGAGCAAATGGTTTCAGACAAAAAGATTTTTATGGGAATTTCCCATAGGGTCCTATGTTAAATTAAGTTCGACTGTGGCGGCCATCTTGGTCGGTGTTCTGAAATGGCGGACACAATTTTGGAAGACTACCCAAGAATCATTTCAGCAAAGTTTGGTTGAGATTGGCACAGTAGTTTCAGAGGAGAAGATTTTTTTTAAATTTCATCCCCCCTTTTTTCTAATTTGCATAATCGGTCAAAATAGGCAAAAGTTCATAGTTCATAAAAAATCCTGTAATATATGTTAAAAAGCTCATCATTATGCTTATACAGTTCAAATTTGGGCACTTTCTGGTTTAAAATAGAGCAGTTTTGGCCATTTGAAGAAATTTCTATTTTTAGTAATGGCGGCCATCATGGATACAGGACGGCACTGATGGACACAATTTTGAAAGGGGACCACCCAAGGATCATCTCAGCAAAGTTTGATTGAGATTGGCACAGTAGTTTCAGAGGAGAAGATTTTTTTTAAATTTCATCCCCCCTTTTTTCTAATTTGCATAATCGGTCAAAATAGACAAAAGTTCAAAGTTCATAAAAATCCCGTAATATAAGTTAAAAAGCTCATCAATATGCTTATACAGTTCAAATTTGGGCACTTTCTGGCTTAAAATAGAGCAGTTTGGCCATTTGAAGAAATTTCTATTTTTAGTCATGGCAGCCATCTTGGATACAGGACGGCACTGATGGACACAATTTTGAAAGGGGACCACCCAAGGATCATCTCAGCAAAGTTTGGTTGAGATTGGCACAGTAGTTTCAGAGGAGAAGATTTTTTTTTAATTTCATCCCCCCTTTTTTCTAATTTGCATAATCGGTCAAAATAGGCAAAAGTTCAAAGTTCATAAAAAAATCCTGTAATATATGTTAAAAAGCTCATCATTATGCTTATACAGTTCAAATTTGGGCACTTTCTGGCTTAAAATAGAGCAGTTTTGGCCATTTGAAGAAATTTCTATTTTTAGTAATGGCGGCCATCTTGGATACAGGACGGCACAGATGGACGCAATTTTGAAAGGGGACCACCTAAGGATCATCTCAGCAAAGTTTGGTTGAGATTGGCTCAGTAGTTTCAGAGGAGAAGATTTTTTTTAAATTTCATCCCCCCTTTTTTCTAATTTGCATAATCGGTCAAAATGGGTAATGGGATTTACTTCAAAATTGCAGGGTAGGTAGATCTTGACATGCTGCACATTTTTGCAATTTAAACTTAACATCTATCTCTAAATAGTTTTTGAAATATAAGAAGAAAAGTATTAAAATTAAAAAAAAAAATTGATGAAAAAAGGGCAATAACTCCAAGATCGGTAATCAAATTTACTTCAAAATTGCAGGGTAGGTAGATCTTGACATGCTGAACATGTTTGCAGTTTCAACTTACCACCTGTCTCTTATAGTTTTTTAAATAAAGGACGAAAAGTATTAAAATTTTGAAAATTTGATGAAAAAAGGGAAATAACTCCAAAATGGATAATGGGATTTACTACAAAATTGCAGGGTGGGTAGATCTTGATATGCCGCACATTTTTGCAATTTAAAGTTAACCTTTATCTCTTATAGTTTTTGAAATATAAGACGAAAAGTATTAAAATTTTACAAATTTGATGAAAAAAGGGCAATAACTCCAAGATGGGCAATCAGATTTACTTCAAAATTGCAGGGTAGGTAGATCTTGATGTGCTGATCATTTTTACCCCATGTCAGATTTTTGATATTATTAACGGTTTTTGAGTTATTACCCAAAACCTGCAATTTTACCATATGTTCTATTTTTAGTAACAGCGGCCATGTTGGTTGGTGCACGGCATCACCGGACACAATTTTGAAACTAGACACCCTAGTGATGATTCAGACCAAGTTTGGTTTCCATTGGTTTAGTACTTTCAGAGGAGAAGATTTTTGAAAAAGTTTACGACGTACGACGGACGCGAAGTGATGGCAATAGCTCACCTGACCCTTTGGGTCAGGTGAGCTAAAAAGCACACAAATCGAAAAAAAAAAAATGCATCTAAATTTTTTTTTTAAAACAATGCCTAAAACTAAAAAAAAATTTCTCCGTGTGTCCTAGTCATTCAAATTCTATCCAACCTATTTATAGCTGTTGGAAGTACTAACATTTTTTTAAACAATGCCTAAAATTAAGTAAATTTTTCTGTGCATCCCAGTACTTCAAAATGCTATCCAACTTATTTATAGCTGTTAGATGGAAGCACTAATAAAAAGAAACCCAAGGCATGCAGTGTACAAAACAAGATGATAAAAGTGTGGAAGGCCTAATACTACAAGCACACAAAATGCTTACCGTAATCTGTTCAGTTGGTATAATAATAAATAATACAGTACAATTAGCATGATCATATTTGCAAAGATAAGGTTATGTATAAAGGCATGAAATATTCTAAGATACAATGATTGATTGATTGGTGTTTAACACCAACTTTAGCAATATTTAGAGTTGGCATTAAACACCAATCAATCAATCAATCAATCGATGATGCAATGAAGATACAAATCTATCATAAAAAAAATGGCAACAAAGAGCAGAAATTAAAAATATATTTAACCGCTTGATTATAACTGTTTCTAATCTATAGAATACTACGAAATGTAGATTAAACGGAGATTTTAAAATAATATTTTATTATTCATCCACAACTTAAATAACAAGCTGACCTATCACTTAAACCCGCAAAATTGGGATTTACAAAATTAAGTTCTTTAGCAGTATTGCATAAATTAATAATTACATATATATTCTGCTTAATTAACATAAAAAATTATTAAAAGTAATAATTTTTTTATTAGAATAACGAAAAATCCAAAGATCTTTTAAACTATAGATTTTTGAACAACAAGATAAATTAGTTTTATTTAGAATTAGGAGTGCTAACTAAAAATGTTACAGTAATGCTTCTTATTGTTTTGGCTGAGGCTGCACTCAGATGAAATTTTATATTTTGGTCCTATTTTGTTGTCATTTTTCGGGTGGGAGTAGATGTACTTTATAGAAGAGCCATCCGTACGTCAGGTATCTTACCTGTAAAATCTTTCTCTCAGCCACGTGTACTTTAGACGAACCTGACAAGCATTTCTCTCATAAATTATTGTTATATTTTGCATTTTTTGTAAAATGGGTAAAAAGTCTGACTTATCTCCGGAATGCCAAAAGTTTGTAAAAAAAGTTGTTTGCCTTTTTTAGTAAGGAAAAGGCAACGAAGAAGCCAATTGTCTCATTTGATAGGGTATATCAAAAGACATCTAAAGCTTTGGGTGTGTCTTACACTTCAGTGCACCATATTATGAATGGTAAGAGGCCTTGTAAGTCAAATAGACCCAAAGAAAGAGCTAAAATTTTGGACGACCTTGATCATTGTGTTATTAAAAGAACAATCCACAGTTTATATTCACGGAAAATTGTTCCGACCGTCTCAATAATACATAAGGAAATAAAAGATTCTATTAAAATATCAAAGTTTAAACTTACTCTAACTCTCATTGATCTTGGATATACTTATAATCGTGTACATGGATGAAACATGGGTTAACCAAAATCACTGCACAGATTATATGTGGCTTCCGAATGATGGGTCTGATGCCCCAAAAATACCCTCGGGTAAAGGCAAACGTTTGATTGTTTTGCATGCAGGTACGCGAAGTGAGGGTTTGATTGACGGCTGCGATTTAGTGTTTTTGGCCAAATCAAAGGATGGTGACTATCACCAGGAGATGAATAGTGTTGTCTTTCTTGAGTGGTTTGAAAATCAATTGATGCCTGCTCTGAAAAATCCTAGCTTGGTTGTGTTAGATAATGCAAGTTATCACAATGTTAAAACAGAAGATACGGTGTGCCCAAATTTTAGTCAGAAAAAAGCTGTTCTCCAAAACTATCTTACACAACACAACATTCCTTTTTCTGCTACTGATACCAAAAAAGTATTATATGAAAAAATAAAACAAAAAAAGACCCCAGTAGTTTATAAAACAGATAAAATTGCTAATTTACACGGACATGAAGTATTAAGAACCCCCGTTCGACACTGTGAACTTAACCCGATAGAATTAAAATGGGCGCAAGTCAAAGGTTTCGTGGCTAAAAACAATACCACCTTCCGATTAAAAGATGTTAAAGAACTCACGTACGCTGCTTTCGAAAAAATTACAAAAGATGTGTGGACAAAAGCAGAAGAACATGTGGTCAAAATTGAAAAAGAATACTGCAAAGAAAACTGTATAGATAGAAGTGTCATAGAACCTATTATCATTGATTTTTGTGATGATGACTCGGGTTGAAGTATAATCATATTAAGTATAATAGACAGAAAAAAATGTAAAAATCGAATAAATGTCACGTTAAAGCCAATGCCGAAAATATTTGGAACATGTTTCTGCCAATTCATTAAGGTTTAAGAACAGTTGTAACTGTTGAAACTATCTGGGGTCAAATGAATTATTTAACTTATATTGATTATAACACATAAATAATATACAAAACAACTTGACACAAACAAAAAAAAAGATAAACAGGGACAGTTTATAATCCAACCGAAAACCAAACACAAAACAGGCCTCGTATTCATGAAGTCAAAACAAACAAACACAAAGGTCGAAACTTCGGATTCCTGTTTTGGATAAGCATTTCGAAGTGGAATAGGTTAAATATATATTTCCAAACTTTTAGCTCACGCTCGAGTTGAAAGATATAACTAGGTTTAGTAGAATAGTTACGCAAAACAATTGCAAGTATCAATGATTCATCAATAATTTTTGCAGTTTTTAGGTATTTTTTTTTACCAATGTTAAGTTGAAGGTTTGGTAAAAAATAGCTAAAAAAATGACAGTGCTCAATGTCATAATCTACCCATTTTTTTCACTATTAAAGGCAGAAGTGCTATATATTTAGTGAAAAAATAAAAATAATGAAAAATGTTCCAGTCCAAGCAATTTTAACAGGTAAAAATCAATAAACTCAATAGTGCCTGTAGGAGATGGTGACGGGCTCTACGGAGAACAATGGAATCTTTCGGGTGACCGTCAAGAGTCTATTGTCCTCATGGATTTAAACCCACGGCCGCAGGCTGTTCTCTTTTATAGACTTATTCCCTCCGTATTTCATAAAACTTTGTCAAAATATACACCCAAAAACTCCTTTAAAATGCAATTTTTCTATATGAGCAGGGCCAAATACGTTCACTTTCTGGTCTGCAAACTTCCAAATTAAATTAGCACCCTTGATTCTCTACACAACTCTCGTTTACACTTCTACTTTAAAATCTACAGTTTAAAAGATATTTCAAATTTTCGTTATTCTAATCAAAAAATTATTACTTTAGTGTCATCTATATGCATGTTTAAATATCATCAGAAAAAAAATGTGCATTTATTTTTTTCTTTCTTTCCTTTATACATGTACATTTCAGTATCTATAAAGCAAAACTTCTTAACAAATGAAAATTGAACATCATTCTGAACCACCCCCCTTTTTTCCATTATCATGAATGTGTATTTCAGGAACAACTCCTACAAAATCTGTTTGACATAAGAACACTCCAAACTCAATTGAGATATTATTTATGTAATAAAATGGAAAAAAAAAAATACCACACTTTCAGAACAGTTCCAAAATCCAATTGAAAAATCATAGAAACAGATTAATCAAATAACTTTCATTGGAAACAGATACATTAAATAACTTTCATTTGAAACAGATAAATCGAATAACTTTCATTCAAATAATGAAAGTGGATCAGTGCTAATCTTCACATTTTAATAATGTTCAATGGCCACATGTGTACTCAAATTTCTGACACATTGCAACAACATTAAGGTAATGCTTCTGTAAAAAATTCAGTGATATTTCTTAAGGATCAACCCTTACACCCTATTTTTCAAGATCCACAAAAAGCTTGTGCAAAAAAAAATCTGTAAAGTGATAATTTTCTTACTTTACTGAGAGGTTGTCAGTACAAAGCTGAATAAATTCTAATTAAAGTGGACAAAAATTCTAGAGTGATTACAATTCAGAGAGATAAATGGCTGACAATTCTAAATCCAACGAATAACAAAAAATACAAGTCGATTTAATCCATAACTAGGTCACACGGTTAAGATTATACTCTAATAAAAAATGAACGAACTTCCTACAAACCTAACATATCGAGTTAGTACGAAATGCCTGTATTTAAGTCAGGCCTTTCAATAAGGGGTGCTACCAGTTACTTTTACCCACTTAAAATGGTAATTAAATTGGTACCTCCTAATTTCAGAGTGTTGCATAAGATATTCATGAAAAATGTTCAAATTTTAAGAAAAAGTACCACCTATAAATAGTGAAGTATTGGTACACTTGAAAAATATTAAAAGTCCTGTTTAAGTTATAAGCTTTTATATTTGATGTACTATTAAAATCCATTTATTTTTAATACAGATTTTGTCGTAAAATTCCCCCAAAAATATAGCTGACAAAATTCCCCCAAAATATAGCTGACAACAAACATATTTCTAATCTAACATTAAAGAAGTATACAGGACAAAAATAGCAATATTCAAATTATTCAGCTAACTACTTTCTTTTTTGGTGCAATAACACACAAAAACAACATAGCTGCAGCACTTCTATTGAATGAATGACTGGTTAAAATTGTTTTATTCAATGTACTACAGTGCAGCACCAACTCAAAAGGAATGAAAAAAATACATGAGGTTTTGTATTATGTCTCGTCTGTATTTGATAAATAATGCAATCCCAGTCCTCTAATTGATAATTGGTTATTTTTTGTATTTGTTTCATTTTTGTATTTTTGTTTTGTTTTATTTTTGCTTACAAAAATCAGGTTCTATATACACTGTACATAGATAGATTCATTAAAGCAATGGTGATAAATAATAAGTGAATATATGATACAAAAAAAACCATAAGAAGTGCAAAAATTGTGCTCCATTTAAAATTTTATTTTGTTCTTTGCATTTTTCAAAATTTATTCTGTTAAACTCCAAATTAGTGTTTATTCCAATTAATTAGTAATTTTGTTTGTTTTATTTAAAAAAAAATGTTTTTGCTTGTTTTTTCTTCTTCGTTTGTTTGTATTTTGTTTTTTTTGTATGCTTTCATGTAGGTAAATATTTATAAATGGTCTTAGTCAATCATCAATCATGTGTGTATTTATTTCATGGTTTATCTATTGTCATTATTCATTTAAATATGATGGGCACTTGTGATTGGTTAATTAACGTCTTGTTCTTGTTTAATAAAATATGATAACGAGACCCCTCGCATTGATCAATTAGATAAGCTCACACTGCTGATTTTGACCATCAACTCTGATCATGTTTTCTCTACTTTTGCAAATCATATCGGCAATTAAAATGTCTCTAACCATACAAAAGGTAAAATGTCAGATAAAAATTATACTGTCACAAAGTCATGACAATCTCATTGAAAAAAATATGTCTGCAATCAATTTAGGTGGACATTTATAATGTACGAAGATTTGACAATCTGCTAATTAGATTACAATCATTGTTTTTGGCTGATGAGATGCATAGTGTCTTCCTGAGTGGTTTTGTGCAATGAAAACAATATTTGTTCATAATAAAAATAGTGACAAGGTGTGTGTGTGTGTGTATATATATGATGCGAATAAATAACTAAATTCAACCTTTATTGTGAGGTCATACTAAAAATTCAGCAAATAAAAGGCCAAGTGTGTGTAATTTATCCAAAAATAAAAGAAAGAAAAGAAATAGACTACTATAAAATAAACCATTAGCCCTACAATTTCATCATTTTTTCCCATAAAATCCATCAAATGTTTAAGAAATAAAACAAATAATACCTGTGTACATTTATGTTTTTATTTTCAAACGTCCTTCTCCTTCAATTTGTTCTACAGACGAGACAAAAACAGGATATTTTTTTTTTATATTCATCTGGCATTATAAACAAATCATCCAGACTAATAAACACTGTGTTAAAAAAATCCATGCATTTAAATAAGAAATTTTGGAACAAAAATTGAATGAATTAAGAAATCCTCTTACCCAGTTTGTTAACATTATTTTTTGTACCAACTTTCTGCTAGATGATTGGACATAAAAATGAATAGAAATCATTGTAGAAATTTGCAATATATTTTTTTTTCGTGTGTCACTCCAATGCATGCAGTCAAATCGTATGGCAAAGAGATGGATGCGGGAAAAAAACAAACACAATTTTTTATATGTACATGCAATTTCAATTTTTTTTTTCATATGTCATTAAAGCTTGCTAGCAATTTGTTTTGTTGTTTTTTTTAAATAGTTTTTTAGCTGTAATAACATTATATTCCTTATATAGGTGCATTTATTAAATATATAAATATTTATAATTAAAATTGATAATAAATTGAGATGCTTGATCTCTAGAGATTCGTATTTGTACAACTGATACATGTACAAATACATGTATATAATTAATGCATGTATCCATATAATGATTTCATCAAACATTTTAGAAGCAACAATATTGCAGGCATAATTAAATGTAAAATTGTCTACCTGTCGTAGTTCTGCATTATTTGAAGATATCTGAATTAAGAAGATCTATTATAATAATTTTAGAAAATATTGAATTATCGTCTTCCAATATCAGATAATTCCATTCATATCTATCCGAAAAAAAAGTGGGGGAAAACAACCAATCTTTCACACTCCAGAATATTTAAAACAATACATGTCTAAAGAAATATTGCAATGGGAAAGTGAAATACGGCATTCGTCAAGACCTCATATATCGGGGGGCGATACCAAGATACCAATTAAGAAAATCACTATTTTCATATGTGTAAAAATTGTATGTCATTGGAAACTTAACATGTATTGTTCAGCAAAGTATATATGTACAATTTTTTCTTCATTATGATTTTCAGATAAATTGATTAGGGCTATTTCATTTTAAGTCTACCTGGGAGGGGGGAATGTCATTTTTTTATTTTTCTGTTGGTTGTGGGGGTGAAACCATATTTTTTTATGTTGGGTGGGGGGTATTCATCTTGACTTCCCTTTGCCTTAAACTCGCTGGCTTTTCACAGAAATAAAAAGATATATCCGTTTTGTTGTCTTAAGAGATCGCACCATTTTGCCAGAATTTGCCCCAAAACAGTAGTGAGTTATCTTCCTGGAAGTGGAGTTATCTACTCTTAAAGATGGCAACCTCAGTTTCTGTTGCCGTGTGGCTGGAAAAAAATAGGTCTTCCATCATTATCACCTATATTTGAAATTAAAATTTTAGCTAGCTATAGTAAAATGCAAGAGGCATATTTATATGCAAAGCTTAAGGGAGAGATTTACATGCCATATATTGGTATATCATTAGTGCGAAGCTCTGGGTGTTTCTATAAAGGAAATTATTTTTATGATTTTTTTTTTCTGGTGGTAGTGGGGTACTTTCAGAAGTAAATTCTGGTGGTGGTGGGTGGAATCTTTTTTTTCTTCTATTGGTGGGGGGGTCTGAAATAAGTGGCATTCCCCCCTTCCAGGTATATTTAAATGGAATAGCCCTTAGTAGAGAACTCATCTTTTTCCAATTTTTTTTCATGACTAAAATGGGACATGTATAATGTATGCCAAAATAAACAGTATTCTTTTTTTTTAAAAACTATATATATTAATAATTAAATTAAAAAAAAATGTCCATATACTCTTAATAATCATAACCATTATCATTTTTATAAATATTATACTGTGGAATAAAAACATCTTACACATTCAACATTTTCACACCCCTTTTTCAAAGCAAAGATGGGCAAAATTCATATTACAACTTATTTTCAAAGCAAAGACGAGTATAATTAATTTACATTACATCCCATTTTCAAAGCAAAGATAAGCAAAATTCATATTACAACTTATTTTCAAAGCAAATTCACATTGTACCCTATTTTTCAAAGCTGAGATAAGCAAAATTTGGGAAATCTAGCCTATGACTTACAGTGTATAATATAACAGAAAGCAGAATGAAGTAATCCTAGCCTTAATGGACAGAACACATTACATACCATAGCACTAGATCTAGTAGCATTATAACTACCATAAGACAAATAATCTGATACAATATGTCATCTTATAATCAGCTTACCTCATTGGCTTCTTTTTCTAATTTTTCCATGTTAAAATCTGGGTCGTCGTCTGTCCCTACACTGTTTGGTGTTCCTGGATTTCCTATTTTCTCACTGTTTTCATTCACCATGTTTGCATATTCATAATACTGAAATGATAAAGATGAAGCTAAAGGTTTAGTATCAAAGAGATTTGGGGTCATCGTCATATGGTAGTTGGATTTACAACTATCTGTGCAATCAGTGCCTATCACTACTAAAGATGCGAGTTCAAACCCTGTTCATGGCGAGGTGTAGTCGATATAACATTATGTGATAAAGTTTGTCAGTGACTTGCAGCAGGTCAGTGGTTTTCTCCGGGCACTTTAGGTTCCTTCAACAATAAAACTGACTGCCAGGATATAACTTAAATATTGTTGAACGTGGTGCTAAACACCATAAACCAAACCAATAAAGAGATTTGATATACCAAAGATCAACTAAATACATTCGAATACTTGTCAAAAGACCTGTCTCCAGCGTCTGTTGTTGTCTTTCTTGTGCTTTGGCGTTTAAAGATTGCCTGCAGAGGAATGGTTGTGAGCGAGTGAGTGATTGTTGCAGAGGAATGGTTGTGAGCGAGTGAGTGAATGTTGCAGAGGAATGGTTGTGAGCGAGTGAGTGATTGTTGCTTAATGCCAAGTACACATTTTTCAGAATATATCTTAGCCAGAAAAAGTTGCATTTCAATAAGACGATGATGTTCACTTTGTACTAGACCAACACGCTTAGATGGATTTATATAATGCTACCTCAGTGAAACAACAGATCGTGGGTAAGACATGTCACTCCACTTGCACACCTTATTCTGATTCTGAGCCAACCAGTTTTTGCTCTTTCTCCTTAATACTGCATGTTTAGCAGATAAGCAGCAATTGCCTATCTTAATTTTGGCTTGATACATAATCTTATGGAATGGTTTGTATTGTTGTTAAGCAAAAAAAAAAAATATTTTGATTTTGGTTTGGCAAGAATCATGATTTAGTTTTATGAACTATGTAACAGATATGAACCAATAATTTATGTGTGTTCAAATATATTTGGTCAAATACTGTTTAAAAACTTTCAAACACTCTTGCATCTAAGACACACTCTCATTCATAGCAAAATGACATTTGTAACTAAAAATAGTTCTGACATTAAAATATATTTTCAATGTGCAAAATATAAATGCAAATTGTTTAATGTAATATTTTTAGTGACATACTTGCGGATTTCCAATTGCCAAATTGTTAACCTTTGTCCAAGCATCTTCTCTGCCCTTCATCTTTTCTTTTTCTCTATAAACAAATAAATAAAAAGATGCATGTTTAAGTAAAGAATTGTTTTTATATATATTTTGAGTGAGTGATTGTTGTTTTAATGCCATATGAGCATTTTTGTTATTTATATGATGAATAAGTTACTTTTTTATGATGTGTTGATGATTTTTAATAGACCTGTCAGTTTAGTCAGATTTTTTTTTTATGATGCTAGCTCTCTGAAACAACAGTCCACAGGTATACAACATGTCACTCCACTTGGACACATTATACTGACTGAGCAAACCAGTCTTTGCACTTACTCCTAAATGCTGTGTGCTTTTAAAAGAGGAAAAACAGTAAATACTAATTAATAATCTTTGGTTTTACCCGACCAGGGATCCAACCAAAGATCTACTGTCGTCTTTGGTTTTACCCGACCAAGGATCCAACCAAAGATCTACTGTCGTCTTTGGTTTTACCCGACCAAGGATCCAACCAAAGATCTACTGTCGTCTTTGGTTTTACCCGACCAGGGATCCAACCAAAGATCTACTGTAGTCTTTGGTTTTACCCGACCAGGGATCCAACCAAAGATCTACTGTCGTCTTTGGTTTTACCCGACCAGGGATCCAACCAAAGATCTACTGTCGTCTTTGGTTTTACCCGACCAGGGATCCAACCAAAGATCTACTGTCGTCTTTGGTTTTACCCGACCAGGGATCCAACCAAAGATCTACTGTCGTCTTTGGTTTTACCGACCAGGGATCCAACCAAAGATCTACTGTCGTCTTTGGTTTTACCCGACCAGGGATCCAACCAAAGATCTACTGTCGTCTTTGGTTTTACCCGACCAGGGATCCAACCAAAGATCTACTGTCGTCTTTGGTTTTACCCGACCAGGGATCCAACAAAGATCTACTGTCGTCTTTGGTTTTACCCGACCAGGGATCCAACCAAAGATCTACTGTCGTCTTAGGTTTTACCCGACCAGGGATCCAACCAAAGATCTACTGTCGTCATTGGTTTTACCCGACCAGGGATCCAACCAAAGATCTACTGTCGTCTTTGGTTTTACCCGACCAGGGATCCAACCAAAGATCTACTGTCGTCTTTGGTTTTACCCGACCAGGGATCCAACCAAAGATCTACTGTCGTCTTTGGTTTTACCCGACCAGGGATCCAACCAAAGATCTACTGTCGTCTTTGGTTTTACCCGACCAGGGATCCAACCAAAGATCTACTGTCGTCTTTGGTTTTACCCGACCAGGGATCCAACCAAAGATCTACTGTAGTCTTTGGTTTTACCCGACCAGGGATCCAACCAAAGATCTACTGTCGTCTGGTTTTACCCGACCAGGGATCCAACCAAAGATCTACTGTCGTCTTTGGTTTTACCCGACCAGGGATCCAACCAAAGATCTACTGTCGTCTTTGGTTTTACCCGACCAGGGATCCAACCAAAGATCTACTGTCGTCTTTGGTTTTACCCGACCAGGGATCCAACCAAAGATCTACTGTCGTCTTTGGTTTTACCCGACCAGGGATCCAACAAAGATCTACTGTCGTCTTTGGTTTTACCCGACCAGGGATCCAACCAAAGATCTACTGTCGTCTTTGGTTTTACCCGACCAGGGATCCAACCAAAGATCTACTGTCGTCATTGGTTTTACCCGACCAGGGATCCAACCAAAGATCTACTGTCGTCTTTGGTTTTACCCGACCAGGGATCCAACCAAAGATCTACTGTCGTCTTTGGTTTTACCCGACCAGGGATCCAACCAAAGATCTACTGTCGTCTTTGGTTTTACCCGACCAGGGATCCAACCAAAGATCTACTGTAGTCTTTGGTTTTACCCGACCAGGGATCCAACCAAAGATCTACTGTCGTCTTTGGTTTTACCCGACCAGGGATCCAACCAAAGATCTACTGTCGTCTTTGATTTTACCCGACCAGGGATCCAACCAAAGATCTACTGTCGTCTGGTTTTACCCGACCAGGGATCCAACCAAAGATCTACTGTAGTCTTTGGTTTTACCCGACCAGGGATCCAACCAAAGATCTACTGTCGTCTTTGGTTTTACCCGACCAGGGATCCAACCAAAGATCTACTGTCGTCATTGGTTTTACCCGACCAGGGATCCAACCAAAGATCTACTGTCGTCTTTGGTTTTACCCGACCAGGGATCCAACCAAAGATCTACTGTCGTCTTTGGTTTTACCCGACCAGGGATCCAACCAAAGATCTACTGTCGTCTTTGGTTTTACCCGACCAGGGATCCAACCAAAGATCTACTGTAGTCTTTGGTTTTACCCGACCAGGGATCCAACCAAAGATCTACTGTCGTCTTTGGTTTTACCCGACCAGGGATCCAACCAAAGATCTACTGTCGTCTTTGGTTTTACCCGACCAGGGATCCAACCAAAGATCTACTGTCGTCTGGTTTTACCCGACCAGGAATCCAACCAAAGATCTACTGTAGTCTTTGGTTTTACCCGACCAGGGATCCAACCAAAGATCTACTGTCGTCTTTGGTTTTACCCGACCAGGGATCCAACCAAAGATCTACTGTCGTCTTTGGTTTTACCCGACCAGGGATCCAACCAAAGATCTACTGTCGTCTTTGGTTTTACCCGACCAGGGATCCAACAAAGATCTACTGTCGTCTTTGGTTTTACCCGACCAGGGATCCAACCAAAGATCTACTGTCGTCTTTGGTTTTACCCGACCAGGGATCCAACCAAAGATCTACTGTCGTCATTGGTTTTACCCGACCAGGGATCCAACCAAAGATCTACTGTCGTCTTTGGTTTTACCCGACCAGGGATCCAACCAAAGATCTACTGTCGTCTTTGGTTTTACCCGACCAGGGATCCAACCAAAGATCTACTGTCGTCTTTGGTTTTACCCGACCAGGGATCCAACCAAAGATCTACTGTCGTCTTTGGTTTTACCCGACCAGGGATCCAACCAAAGATCTACTGTAGTCTTTGGTTTTACCCGACCAGGGATCCAACCAAAGATCTACTGTCGTCTGGTTTTACCCGACCAGGGATCCAACCAAAGATCTACTGTAGTCTTTGGTTTTACCCGACCAGGGATCCAACCAAAGATCTACTGTCGTCTTTGGTTTTACCCGACCAGGGATCCAACCAAAGATCTACTGTAGTCTTTGGTTTTACCCGACCAGGGATCCAACCAAAGATCTACTGTCGTCTGGTTTTACCCGACCAGGGATCCAACCAAAGATCTACTGTAGTCTTTGGTTTTACCCGACCAGGGATCCAACCAAAGATCTACTGTCGTCTTTGGTTTTACCCGACCAGGGATCCAACCAAAGATCTACTGTCGTCTTTGGTTTTACCCGACCAGGGATCCAACCAAAGATCTACTGTCGTCATTGGTTTTACCCGACCAGGGATCCAACCAAAGATCTACTGTCGTCTTTGGTTTTACCCGACCAGGGATCCAACCAAAGATCTACTGTCGTCTTTGGTTTTACCCGACCAGGGATCCAACCAAAGATCTACTGTCGTCTTTGGTTTTACCCGACCAGGGATCCAACCAAAGATCTACTGTCGTCTTTGGTTTTACCCGACCAGGGATCCAACCAAAGATCTACTGTCGTCTTTGGTTTTACCCGACCAGGGATCCAACCAAAGATCTACTGTCGTCTTTGGTTTTACCCGACCAGGGATCCAACCAAAGATCTACTGTCGTCTGGTTTTACCCGACCAGGGATCCAACCAAAGATCTACTGTAGTCTTTGGTTTTACCCGACCAGGGATCCAACCAAAGATCTACTGTCGTCTTTGGTTTTACCCGACCAGGGATCCAACCAAAGATCTACTGTAGTCTTTGGTTTTACCCGACCAGGGATCCAACCAAAGATCTACTGTAGTCTTTGGTTTTACCCGACCAGGGATCCAACCAAAGATCTACTGTCGTCTTTGGTTTTACCCGACCAGGGATCCAACCAAAGATCTACTGTAGTCTTTGGTTTTACCCGACCAGGGATCCAACCAAAGATCTACTGTCGTCTTTGGTTTTACCCGACCAGGGATCCAACCAAAGATCTACTGTCGACTTTGGTTTTACCAGACCAGGGATCCAACCAAAGATCTACTGTCGTCTTTGGTTTTACCCGACCAGGGATCCAACCAAAGATCTACTGTTATCTTTGGTTTTACCCGACCAGGGATCCAACCAAAGATCTACTGTAGTCTTTGGTTTTACCCGACCAGGGATCCAACCAAAGATCTACTGTAGTCTTTGGTTTTACCCGACCAGGGATCCAACCAAAGATCTACTGTAGTCTTTGGTTTTACCCGACCAGGGATCCAACCAAAGATCTACTGTCGTCTTTGGTTTTACCCGACCAGGGATCCAACCAAAGATCTACTGTCGTCTTTGGTTTTACCCGACCAGGGATCCAACCAAAGATCTACTGTCGTCTTTGGTTTTACCCGACCAGGGATCCAACCAAAGATCTACTGTCGTCTTTGGTTTTACCCGACCAGGGATCCAACCAAAGATCTACTGTCGTCTTTGGTTTTACCCGACCAGGGATCCAACCAAAGATCTACTGCACTCCAGCCAAGCATGTTTTCCTTGACAGCACCATATCATATGTATTTTGATACTAAACATTTTTTTATGAAAGAAAATCCACTTCATAAATCAGACAATTTTTTTTATACTTTCCTTTCCTTATAAAGAATCCCAGTTACTACACGATGGATACAAGCCAGGACCTGGGTTTCCAACCTTATATGTAATGATCTTTTTGTGTCTAATGAGTTGAGGTGAGAGGTGATTGTACAGGGCAACTCCAAAAAAAAATACCCTCCATGATATTGTCCATAAAAAGTTCATAATTCTTAAGTAACAACATCATAGTAAGTGCACATTAACTTAACCGTGCACAATTTGTCCACTGAGTTTCAGACCTGGGATCAAACAGTCTTTGTTTTACACTGTTTGTGCTACAGATGTACCCCACAGCTCTACAAGCACACCACGTGCAAAATTGTCAATAACACGAACACATTCCACCAATGGAATTGCCCTTATCTTCAGTTCAATAATTGTCTGGAGATTGTACGTTTTATTGACATTGGTGGAATTGTTCACCATCACTGTTTTAACTTTCTTTTGGTAAATACATGAAGAGTAAGACATCTTTTTATACTTATATAAACTATTTAACAAGACACTTTTCAGTATATGTCCTTTCTTCTATTCTTCTTGTTACCGTGGTTTTACTTTGTTTAGATATCTTTGAGGATATTCTTAGAATCAAATGTGTTAATCAAGTTTTTACAGTTACTTATTCACAGTTTTCTTGTAGCGACAGGTTAATTATTGGCAAAGAAATATCAAAAGAAGCTTCAACGTCAATTGTTGCTTAACACTTCGAAATGGATTCTATTTGAACTTAGTGTAAAATGCGAGATGCTATGTCATCAAAAATCATGGATCAACATAAGAAAAAATCTACATCGACCATTTTTGTACAGCATTTTGCACAAACTTGATTATTACATTTATGTAAAACTTGATTTCAGCATTGTATTGTGTATAATATCTGTTTAAATACAATTATCTGGATCATAAGAGCTTACTTCTGCCTTTCAGCCTTGTACTGCTGTGTACAATCATCAAACAACTTCTGATTCATCTCCATAAACAGCTTCAGTGCATTGTATATTAAGCCATGGATTGTCCTGAAAATTAAATACATGGCGATATAATGACATTGTAATACAAGACAAATAAATCGGTGTATATTAAACATTTTTTGCATTATACAGTAGACTCCACTTAATTGCAAACCGGTTAATTGCAAAATTCGTATTATTGCAAAAAAAGCTTAAACACCGATCCATTTACCATTCATTTAACGTTAAAACACGCGGTTAATTGCAAAGCGGTTAATGGCAAAATTCGCTTTATTGCAAAGACAATTTTTGCCAAAAATGTATAAAAGTGTCGGTTATTTGCAAAACTACTCTAGAACTGATAAAAAAAAGAAGGAGAAAAAAAATCCAATACACCTTTGAACTAATTGATTGATTTTGTTCATGCAGATCGATGTTGAAACGGCGTGTGGTGATAACCTGATCAGACATTTGGAGGCGCTTTGAGCTATTGAATATTTTAATAAAAATCCATTTACATGTTTATTTGTGTTTAATCCTTTTCCTGAACTTCAATAAAGCTCTAATAAAGAACGTTTTGTGTTATCAGTAACCTCAATCAGTGTTGATCGTCCGCCATTTTGATTCAATAATTAAGTGTGTGACCTTACAGGTAAAAGCCCTGGTGTCTATTTTTAGATTTGTAACAATCAGCCACGCAGCAATTCAAAACACATAATTAGTGATCAAAGAAATTAATATGAATGCTGATCAGTGATTAAAAACTTCAAGAGAAGTTAAAATATGTTTACTTAGTTTGTTAATTAATTAATGTAAATTAGAACATCAAACAAAAAATCAAAGCGGATTAATTATTTTTTTATTTATTTAATAATGAAAAGTATTCAGATTTTGGGCTTGTGTTTTTTTTATTTTGCTATTTCCTCATTCAGTAAGCAAAATGTCATCCTATGGTTATAAATATCCACCATCACGTGATATAAACAACTACACAAATCCTCGATACACAAAGCTCCCATTACACAGAAACGGAATGAAGTCAACAACAGAGATATCTATCGATAATAACCTACCAAGATGAAAAGTAAAACCCTACAGTTATAAATAACAATATGGATACTGCAGTAACTATCATTAATTTAGTAACAACTCATTTACAGTACACAAAACGTAACATCTATCGCGTGATCATGTGACACTCGATGTACACAAAAAGCTCCCCCAATCCACAGAAATGATGGAAATATTATTTACACCAGTAATAAACAACAAAGACTTTCATTAAATATTCTAATTTATTATTTACATTCATGCATTTACTTTATCAACATATCAGCAATATCAGCTCCAGGTAAACAAAATGTCAATGTCACGGCACCTGTAGTCTATACTTCCGGTCTGAATAGCATTTCGTTTTATCGCAAAGTCCGCTTAATTGCAAAATTTTCTCTGACAAATAGGCTTTGCAAATAAGCGGAATCTACTGTATTAATCTTTGTAATTTGAAAATAATGATCTAAATATTTCTTAATACATTGTCTAATTTAAATACAATTGGATCCGAAAGATTGGTGAAGTAGGTTACTATAGAAATGAATATCAACAAATCCTGATAACTTTTAAACCAATTTTAAATTTGTGCCAAATTATTAGTCCGTTGGCTATTAACATCTGCAATCGGGATGCTGAATCAACCATGAAATAACATTATAAAATGATGTCAAATTATATAATAATCTGTGTAAGCATCAAACTCTAAATTTTCCCTTGGCCTATTCCATTACAATAATGCTACTTTAATGTTTACAATAAATTAGTTTATATTTCCTTAAATAAATATAGATATACATGTATCTTACTTTGAAGAAATCACAGAACTACATGTATGTTTGCATTTTTGAAGAAAAAAAGTATGTACGTGTATGTTTGCATTTTTAAAGAAAAAAAAATCATATCTAAGATAACAATATATATATTTCTTACATTTATCTTAAATTTACTAGATTTATTTTCTGAACTATCAAACTATTTGCACACATTAAAATAAATTAAATGAATAAAAAAGGATGCTCTACATATAAACTTGCATATCAATATGTTTTTTTTTAATATGCAGTACTGTAGCTTTACAACATACATGCATTCCATGCATTTAAAGAAGCAAAAGAGGTGACACATGTTTTTATTTTGGTCCTTCTTTTTTTCTTAATTATTGAGTTGATCTATAGATATCTTACTTGTTCCAGTGTTCCTTGCTCTTATATAAAGCTGGGAACACAATGGGTAGTATTGTTGATGCATTGTCACTGATCAAACTCAAGATGTACTCGTTATTCCAAAAGTATAATGCTCTTTCTGCCACCTACCAGCAAAATTATTAAAACATTAAGCTTAAAAAAGTCACAGCCAACACAGTCAATGAACTACATTGATAATACAAAACTTCTCTAAGAATAAAATGCTGCACTGAAAATAAGTTCTTTTTTGTGTTAAGCATAAATACAGTCAAACCTGCCTCAGCGTCCACCAACACTTTTCAATTGTGTGACCTTAATTTTCATTTCTTTTTGTAGTGAATTTCTTATTCATTAAGTTAACTTGTATTTAAGGAAAACTAGTCTTATATTCTTTTATTTATTTCAATGTTCCCTTGGATAGTCGCATAAGACAGGTTTGACTGTACTTCTAATAATAAGACTGTACTATATATATAGCTAAATAAAATATAATTTTTCACATCTTTTATTTTCAACAGGAGTGGTCGTATATGAAGTTGTCTCCCCTATCTATGCATGCATGATGAAACTGATATATTTATATATCGGTTTTGGAAATGACAATCATATATTATGGATGACTGTAGAATATTATAATTTTGAGCAACTAACATTATCACACAAATCTAACATTTAGCATTGGTAATATCAGCAGTCAGTGGACTGTAAAGAATTGGTAACAGTCATAGCAGTGTGGGAAACCATTTTTTAAAGTTACTCGCCAATCTGGCTAGTAACTATTGAAATCTACTCGCCAAAATTAAATTTCACTAGCCAACTATGCGGAGAGATCCCTCATTTGAACACGTCATATTTTCCATGACACTAAGTGTCCAATTTTCCTCATATGTTCAGCACAAGGGAACACCACATTCCCTTGTTCTCATCATGCATCAACTACTTTCTCGTATTTTCCATTTAGAGATAAATTTTCTCATTGTCTTTGGGTTAACATCTTTTTCAGGTGAAGGTTTGGCTTAAAATTACTTTAAAAAAAATTCATGTTGGATTTAGTTTCATTCCCAATTCAAATTTTCCGCCAAGGTCAACATTTAGAACTATTAGGATACAAAAATACAAAATAAGCATACCATTTCCGATCAAAGATGCACGATTATTTCAGTAAATAATTACCAACTTCAGCTAAATTTTGACTACGACATGGTAACATGTTTAAAATAACAAAGCAGCTGTTTTTAATGGTATTTCATAGGTATCTCATTCATGATTTCTAATCAGAAACAATAAGAAAATAACAACCAAGATTGGGACAAGTTTTTAAGTGTTTCCATAAAAACAGTGATGGTGACCGCAACAAAAAACGAGTGACAATTTGAATAAAAACTTATGTTTCGGTACTATTTTATCGGAACACGTAAGTGAATCACGCTCAATCAATTTCGGCATATTTATTTTGTTTCATCAACTGGCGAGCAGTAAAATATCGCATTTCGCCCAGACATGCCAACTCGCCAGAATCCCAAATCATTTTACACTTGCATTTGGTGAGTTGGTGAACAGTGGGACTGTCATAGGACACATATATTGAAGAGTAATATGGAGTTTCAGTAACAAGTCACCATGGCAACCATTAAATATGGTTAATCTACTATAAGTAGAAGGTAAGAAAATGATCTAATCACAAAAAATCAATATTCAATTCACAGGTAATAATTACAATGCCTGTCAACCATGAAAATTTGAGAATGTCGTATGAAATACTGTAAATTCAAAAATTAAGGTAATTGTGGCAGGACCAATATCGCACTAGTCGTTGAAAAATCTCCCTATGATTGTATATATAAATGCTCTCATATAATTTATGTACATTTGTATAACGTCATGTTTTGACTAAAGTACACATGATCCGTAAAAGAGAGGTTAATTAATGATTGCTTTGATAACCTTTTCATGTTGTAAACATGTGTTAATAAAGTTGAGAAAAATATTTTGATTGTTTTTGTGTATTTTGTTGTTGGTCGCATACAAGCCATCACTCTTATTATTAACTGGTGCTATTGCCAATCACCTTATTTCATTAACCCATCAGTGACCCAAGCCATACCTCAATAAATATCTCTTAAAAAAAAAAAGAATACTGTCAAACCTGCCCATGCAGTTATCTCTATTGAGCAGTCACCTGTATTAAAAGATCACCTTTTCCTTGTCCTGTCATATAAAATTTCATGTGAACTAACCCTCCTTTAAGAGGTCACCTGTCTTAGAAGACCACTGTTTCTTTGTCCTGAAGGTAATCTCTTAATACAGGCTTGACTGTATGTGTTTTCAGTGAATCAAGATTGAAAACTTTGCATGAAGAGCATAAATAATACTGAAATATAAACGTAGATATCCTATTTAAACGGCACTACAAGTTTCTGGAAAAAACTTTTATAAGGTATGCCCAGTCAAAATATTGACAAATCAAAGTCTTTGGGAGCAAAATAATCAAAGGGCTTCAACAAGATAATTAAAATCAGTTAAGGTCACCTTTACCAGAGGGAGGTGAATATTAGTTTTAATTAATAATGAATATAGCTTATAAACAAAATCAGCATCAAGACACAGACTTATAAGGTGGAATAATAACATTAATTTACATTTTTAATGGCAATAACTCCTGAGTCCTTATTTGATATGGTGCCCATGGATGTGTTACATGCCCGTCAATTTTTATATATCATCCATTTGTGTTTAAAACATGATTTCTGACAAGTTAAGTCTTAAGACCTTCATCTTTTCGTTTTTTAACCAAGAAAATATAAATAAAAGACACCAAAATAAAAATTTTCCTCTAATCTTGATTGTGGTAGCATTAGGTTTGGGACGAACAGGGACAGACTATTTTATGAATAATAAGCAAGACAAAGATTTATGTTTGTTAGAATTGTGGTGTAAAGTGGAGTTTCAGCATCTAAAATTCTATCCATATCTTAAAGTCAAAACAATAGGACAGATTTTTTATAATAAGGAAAAACAGTAAATGGTTGGACGAACAAGGACATACTTTTTATGGCAAGGCGACAAAACCAGATTTTGTTTCATATTCCTGGATAGATCAATTGGTAGATTTCAAATATTGGAAATGAAATTTCAATTTGCTAAATGATAGGAACAAGCTTACAAGTTGCAAAAAAGAAAATAAATTTCAGGTTTTGGTGTTAGGCGAACAGTAGACAGACATGTCTGTGTTGGGACAAACAAAAGACAGACATTAACTTTGTTGGGACAAACAAAAGACAGACACCTCCTGTGCAGACAGAATTATATGTTATCTGACAAATGATGAACTTACATTCCATTTCATTTAACCTTTCTTTAAGTTATAAGCAATAAACCTCTGCCAATTTTGTAATTTACTGTCCTTTAGTGCGTCTGAACTGAATGTTTCTGTTCAAATTTGTCAGACCACGATGTAAATGTACGCAAATTTGTTGTTATTTCGTGACGTTTGAAAAACCTATGAATATAGCCTTCTGTTCAACAGTCAAGGAGTGTCACACAAACAATACAACTTGAAATAGTTTGAATGATTTCGCATTTCATGCAGTATGCTCGTAACTTGAGTTCGCCACAGACATTTAGAACTTACTGAGACAGACGGCAGACATACCGTTCCTTCAGATGCCATGACAGATTTAAGTCAGATTTTCAGCAGTCAAGTGCCCGGATTACCGCAAAACCATGATGTAGTAAAAGCTTGATGTCGTAAACGGTATACAAACTTCAGAAGGGCAAATAATATGACGCAATTGTCGCTCGTAACATGCGGACAGAAATTAACATTACCGTGCTTTCGCCGAGTTTTAATACTATGTATGTTATGTACAGATTATTGCAATAATTTAAACGTACAGTTATCTTTTTTTCCCAGATACGATCATGCCTGTTTTTGTACCATCACTTGTAGTTTAACGAATTCCAATTTAGTCAACCTCTCTTGTTGGACAGATATAGTTACGTCCGACACCCCAACTTTTAATTTATAATTTAAGCATTAAATTCTTACTGGAATCAAATCATTTATCCTTCAATATAAAAACTTGAATATCATCTCTCAATTATATTCAAATTTGATCCAAGTGAATTCCTTATGAGACTCTCACACTCCAGACAATTCTCCTGCTAGAACCATGTAACTAAATGGAGGCAAATCCAGATAATTTTAGGAATGAAAAGGCATATTCTAAATGTGACCCTGGTCAAATTTTTAGTCAGAAATGTTTATTCTATCTAACAACAGTATACTTTTGACATTTAATTAAAATCCTGGTAAAAAAAATTACTAATATTAATTTTCTATTACATTTTGCTTCTAGGTACCAAAATTGGCACTTGACTTGATCAAATATTGACTCTCCTACAAAAATCAAAATGGCAGGATAATATGATCATCTACACATCATGACCAATCATCCTACCAAATATTTGAAGAGTTCTTTTCCTGTGTAAAAGTTAATTGCAATACACAAATCAATTCTAAAAAAAAAAAAAAAAAAAATTCAAGCCATGTAAAAAGATATATATATATATACGATTCTTCATGTCTGCATACAGAAAATCTTTGAATTCACACATGAGAAAATGCATCAGCAAAAACAAAATTTATGAATTTGGGTCTCTTTTTTTACAAATTACAAAACATATTAATATCCATGTATGAATTCAAAGGTAACTGAAAATAATAAAAAATATCAATCCGACATTCATGGCAGGAAGCTACTGATGCATTCTGGATCTTACTTGTTCCAGTGTTGTTTAGTACTATATAAGGAAGTGAACATCATGGGAAGAATGATGTTTATATTATCTGCTATCAGACTAAGGATGTATTCATTATTCCAATAATAAAGTGCTCTTTCGGCAACCTGTAAACAAAGCTATCTTTATCATTTTAATAATTCATTCTGTAGCAATGGACAGAATTATTGAAAATGCACCAAGTGGCCCAGTCTTGAAGATGATATTTAAAATTGCAAATGAAACAGACGCTATTCCATCAAAAATACAGATTCAAACAATCCACTGTCAACTGTGAGCTATTAATACATTTCATAAGGTTGTTTCTAAACAAATGTTACTGCAGTATGAAAGTATTGCTTAGCCCACACCTCTATAATTTAACCTTCTTAAATCTACCAACATAGTAGTTGTTTTTTTAAAACAAATAATCTATCAAAATTATAACTAAAAGAATATCAGAATTGTTCTATGCAGCAAAGAATTAGACAATGCTCTTGGTGGGTCTAGGACAAAAGCCTCCTGACAAAAAGTATGATTAACTCATTATTGGGTTTTTTTTGGTCAGAGGGCGGGAACGGGGGCTTTTGTCCTGTTCCCGCCCTTGGTACTTAAAACATGTTTGAATTGCAGTTAATGCACAAAACTTTACCTGAAAGTGTGGACTAGAGACACATTTGGCAAGTTGTTTGAACAGTGGCGTCATTACTTTGGTGAACTCAGCAGGCTCTATCACATCTAAAATTTCTTCTAATTCATTTAAAAACATTACCTACAAGAAATATCAGCACATTTCAATTCTAAGTACATAGATATCGATTCTTTAGAAATGGTAACTACCAAAGTATTTGAGAAATACCATGGCAACTGGTTTGAGCAATGTACGTAAACAAGAGTGAAGTAACAAACAAATAAGTTAATTGTGTATTTCAGTTGATATGGTGAGACATGTGAGTGAGTCATTGTTCGCTTAACACCAGGTGAGCAATTTATCTGCTATTTCATGGTGAGAATAAGTGACATTTGAATGAGATGATGTCTCATTTCTACTAGTGAGTGAGTGAGTGATTGTTGTTTCGTGACAATTCAGCAATTTTTCAGCAATATTATGGCAAGAAAAAGTTAATTTTCAATAAGATGATGACGAGGACCGCTTTGTTCTACACCAACATGCTGAGTTGGATTCTTATAGTGCTAGCTCACTGAAACAACAGTCCATGGGTAGACATGTCGCTCCACTCGGACACATTATCCTGATTCCGAGCCAACCAGTCTATGCTCTTTCTCCTTAATGCTGCGTGCTTAGCGGAGAAACGATAAATACCAATTTTTTAGTCTTTAGTTTGATCAGACCAGGGCTGGAACCCATGATCTACCGCACTCGAGGCGAGCATGTTAACCATTACGCCACCCATGCGGTTATCCGATTTCTACTAGACCAACATGCTTTGTATGATTTTTATCGTGCTAGCTCACTGAAACAATACCGTATAACTGGTAATTTCTGCAGGGGTCTAGGACAATAGCCCCGCATCCCCCAATTTTTTTATTTTATTTTTATCTTATTTTTTAAATGAGAAATAAATATGCATAAACTCAGATTAAATTAATCAAATTACTTTTAAATTGGATTTTTTTCTTTGTATATTAATCACAGGGGCTTGAATCGCTTTCATAGAGGTCACGCGGCCTATATACCGTACATACTAACGTTAGTATATATGGTGTATAGGCCGCATGACCTCTATGAAAGCGATTCAAGTCCCTGTGATATTAATCATCAAAAGGATTATACAGCTTGGACAAGCTATGATAAAAATAACTTTCTCTTATTATTTATAGATAGAGTTTAATGATTTTCCAATTAAGTTTAATTACCTTACAAAATTGGCCTTCAAAGAAAAATTATAAAAAGGAATTTGATTAAACAATGATCAAAGCTAAGGACAAAGGTTAATTAAAAAGAATTTTGAGAAAAAATGATTGCAAGCTAAGTACAAGCTTAGAACTGGCTTAAATAGGAGTGTATTTTGAAGTGAAAGTATAGTAGTGCAATGGAGTTCATAGTCAGAAAGGGGTAATCAGAAACTAAATATAAAACTGAAAAAAAAATTGTGGGGGGCAATTGTCCTGCTCCCTTTCTGCAAATTTGGTCTAAAAAGAAGACATTTAATTTTTGCGGATTTTTTTTCTGCGGATTGAAAATCTTGGCACTGAAAAAAAAATGGCTTGTATTACAGGAAGCAACAACTGAAGCGATGTTATGATAAACAACTGGTGCACATTACAGTGATCCTTAGAAGTAAAAACATTTAGTTCTTTGGAAAGTTTTCAAAGGTTACAGCTTCTGAATATGCATTTGGTTAACTTCAAATTTGTCTTAAGAAACTATTTTTTCACTGTTTTCGCGATCTATTTTGTTGACAGGAAATACGAAGTCAACAGTTGGATCGATATCGGTATAATCTTTGATATATTTCAGATATATATTTTTAATGTCGAATTTTCATACTTTATCATATAACAATTTTTTTTAAAGAATTATGATTAGAAGCAATTATATTCAATTCTTTTAGTATAATGTAGACAATTCATAAAAACTCGGGTTAACCGGAATTCTACTACCAGTACATTTCTATTTGTTTGGTTTTTAGATGAATCTTGAGATCACGCAATTTGATATTATTCAATCGAAGCTACTACAACAATAAAAAAAACAAAAAAACAAAACCCAAATAATGTTAATTTATGAAATAACAATTTTAAATATTGCTTTAATAAACTGTATTATGATTGTAAACAGTTAATCACGTGATTGTTTCAATTATAGTCGGTGTCAGCTTAGTACAATCATATTTCATTATCTGGATTAATTGTAATTAACAGGTAAAAATCATCATGCCACAGCTAGATAACATTTAATTGTTGTGTAAACATTTATATAGTACCATTTTTTTTATCTGGATATAATTATGACTAATTAAAATATTTGACACTTACGGCGGAATTGGAGTTAAGAGTTTGGAAAGGTATTTTGTACGGGATATTAAACATTTATTTTACATAATATTTTGCGATTGCGATTTTAATTTCTGCGGACCAGAGTTGATCGCAGAATACCGCAGAAATTAGATTGCCGCAGAAATTACCGGTTATACGGTATGTCTCTTCAATCTGATGCATTATCCTGATTCAAAGTAAACCAGTTTTTTCTCTCACTCCTTCATGCTGCATTTCCTTATGGAGAAATAACAAATACTGATTTATACTCTGGTTTGTCCAGACCAGGGCTCACAATAAAACTAGTAATAATGTACTATATAGACTATGATTATCGACATAAATTAATTTTAGAGTCACATGTTATTTTATATGTGTTTTGATTGGTTTAAAAAGTTGAGGTTATTTGTCAATGTACGGAATCGAAAAATAGACGTTGTTCTCAAGGCATCGCGTGCCGTTGACATCAGGTGATTTTCTTTAAATGAGGCACCTTTGGGATTATTTAAATTTATTTCTGATTATTTCCTTATTTTGAAAAAAATTAATATATTTTTCAATATCATAACAAAAAAAGTTTGAATTAATTTATAAGGATTGATCGAAATTATTTGTTTGGTTCATTCAAAATAACCTCAATCAGGTTGTACACACCCTTGAGTAACCCGCTATGCAGGTTATACAGTGTGTACAACCTGATTGAGGTTATTTCTTCATGAACCGAACAAAAATTGCGGTCTATCCTTAAATAGTTTGAACATGCAGTATTTAAAACCGATGTAGTATTTAAGGTGAAAAGATATCTAAATTTTGAAAATGAATATGTAAAAGTACATCCAAGAGGATGTGATCATATGGTAGTTGGATTTTCATTGATTCTCGCTCAAGGTGAGTTTATTTGATTTAATATAAGTTTGTCAGCGACTTGCATTAGACCAATGATCTTATCTGGGAAATCTGGTTTCCTCCACGTATAAAACTGACCACTCTGATATAACATAAATATTCTTGAAAGTGGTGTTAAACACCATAACCGTAATCTACTAAAAAAGTGCTTACTTCTGCAGGTCAATATAGATTGCATATTTGTACTAATACTTACTTCTTTTGGACTATGTACTTTTGGCCAGAACTTTAGAAGGCCCATTATTACCTAGAAAGAAAAGAGAACATTTGTATTAATCAGTTTTCTTTAAAAAAAATTTTTATAGAGGACACATTGTAAAACTTGCAAAATCCACTACTCCATCATTGAAATTAAGTTTTTTTTATCAGACTGTCAACCAGGGAAATCCTAGAATACAGGGTAAAATAAAATTGACATCCATGATGAAAATATTGTGGACATATCAATGAAAGATCACATTTATCAACATATGAATTAGTACATTACACACAATTGGCTTGAATCATAGACAAATTGCATATATATGTTGTATCTGGTCATCATCATGCTGTACATGTACCTTTTAAATGATTGATTGGTGTTTAACACCAACTAAAGCAATATTTCAGCTATATTGTGGCAAGTGTACCTTTTAACAACACAGTTCTATGCATTAAGTTTACAATCTACTTTCCATCTAACACAGTGTTTTCTTAAAAGGAAAACATCTTAAATGTTAATATTATTGTCAGTTTGGAACAGCTTTTTAGCCTGTCAAATATTCCTCAGTCTATTAAGTCTTGTGACTTATTTTTGTGTGTGTGTGGTGAGAACAAATTACATTTCAATGAGATGATGTCCTCTTTGTACTTGACCAACACGCTTAGCTAGCTCATTGAACCAATAGTTAGCAGGTAGAAATGTCGCTTCACTCAAAACACACTATCCTGATTCTGAGCCAACAGGATCTTTGATCTTTCTTCTTAATGCTGCATGTAGATTAGCAGAGAATCAGCAAATACTAATTTTATAGTCTTTGGTTTGACCTGACCAGAGATGGAACTCAAGATCTACCATGCTTTAAGTGAGCATGCTAATCATTATGCCACCGATGCAGTTGCATGGTACAGTATAGACAGATGTTCATTATAAACATGGTAAATGAGCATAATCTAATTATATTAAAATTCTGCTTGAATTTGATATCTAACAATAACAGGGATGATCCTTGTTAAAAAACAAAATAACTAAAATCAATGAAAATTAGCCGACACCATCTACACCTCCTTTCAAAATGGACATTTTTGACTTATTTAACTTTCGGCAAACAATTTTCAGAGGAAAATAGTTGAAATCAGTTAAACAACTGAAAAGAATCATCCCTGCAATAACAACTCATAGATTTACGTGTATAATAATTACAGGTTCTGTAAGACTTGGATCCTTCTCTAGGAACTGTACAACACAGTAAGCCAGTTGAGGATGGTAAACACTTAACGACTTCACTTTATGTAAAGGTAATAAAACTTTTAACAAAAATACTTTGTGCTCTTCTTTTAATGGCAGGGCAAAACCATTTATAATACTGAAAAATAAAAATAAATAATAAGAACTTTACAGATACACATGAATTGTAAGTAATAATCCTTTGATCTTTTTATTTCCAATATTTTCATGTGATTATTTCAATGAAAATAAAATGTTTTCAATAGTATATAGTGTGAATTCATTTTCAGTCACTGAATACTGTAAACAGCTTTGCATTATTCTAAAAAATTTACCCTTAAAGGGATTCTCTGGTATGTGGGTACGGATTATATACTACGATAGGTTCTGAGAAACGTCTTTTTTAAAGACGTCGGATGCGATGAGCCAGATGTTTCAGGAAATATTGACTAGGAAGTGGTTTAGGCTGGTCCAATCAAAGCATGAAATTTAGTAAGACATAAACAACAAGAAAAGTCAATTTGCAAGTATAAAAATTATGAATTCAAATGTCAATGCACATATCAGTTTCTGTCAATCCACGAAAATCAACACCAATGAAAACAACAGAAACCACAGTATTTATCATATAATATTAACATATCTGGTCAATCATGACCTTTTCTTTACATCTGCTTGATAATCAGAGTTAAAATTTTGAAGAGTCTTAAACAAAAAGTCATGAGTCTAACTAGTGCATTATTTTCTATTTTTTTGTACAAAGTGGTGAGTCCTAAACACAAGTGATGAGTCCAGGACTCGTCTAGACGAGTAACAGGTATCTCTGACATTTGTGTTGCAAGTCAGCAATCCATCAACGCAATATGTAGCATTACAGACACATAAGACTATACATATTACTAGTATCATAGTTTGTAAACATAATAATCTTATGTCATTCAAATGCTTGTAAACTGTCAGATTATTTTGTATTGCTTGTTTATTTGTTTTTTTTTTAATTATCTTTTAGGTGAGTATCAATGTAACCATTGTTAACAGCAGCTGGTCGGAATTAGTTTATAATATTCAGCGTTATTTTTTTCCCACCTACTTGCCCAAAAGCCACATTTAGAAAAAATTTCTATTTATTCAAACAAATTCTTTCATAATTTTCACTTGTCCGAATCCAGTTTTACTTGTCCCGGGCTTCGGGCAAGTGTATTAGCTGGAAGACTGAATATTCAAAATATTAAATATGCTATTTGTGATAAAATCTTATTTTCACTATTCAAGCAGCAGGCTTACAAAGATTTTTTTTAAAGTGTAGGTGATTAAAAAAAACACACCAACTAGACTTTTTCTCAGATTTGTAGCATCAGAAAGGGGGGTGCGTACTATGCACTCCTAAAGACAGTACTCAATATAACTCTAGTGAGATAATGTTTGCAGCTGATCGATGGTTTTATCCGCATACTCTGGTATACTCCACTAGCATATTTTCACTTAATCAGTCAATAATACTAACCACAATATAACTGTAAGTTGAAAGCGGAATTTTACGTAATAAACGAAAAGACATCACAACTTACCTTCCTAAAATTTCTAACAATTCAGCTATACCATTATGGTGTTCTGTTTCATATATAAAGCTGAAAAACATAAAACATACAACTAATCAGATAGGTATCACAGAAGATTTACTCCTCAACATCTTGTAAAGTACAAAACATAAAACATACAACTAATCAGATAGGTATCACAGAAGATTTACTCCTCAACATCTTGTAAAGTACAAAACATAAAACATACAACTAATCAGATAGGTATCACAGAAGATTTACTCCTCAACATCTTGTAAAGTACAAAACATGAAACATACAACTAATCAGATAGGTATCACAGAAGATTTACTCCTCAACATCTTGTAAAGTACAAAACATAAAACATACAACTAATCAGATAGGTATCACAGAAGATTTACTCCTCAACATCTTGTAAAGTACAAAACATGAAACATACAACTAATCAGATAGGTATCACAGAAGATTTACTCCTCAACATCTTGTAAAGTACAAAACATAAAACATACAACTAATCAGATAGGTATCACAGAAGATTTACTCCTCAACATCTTGTAAAGTACAAAACATAAAACATACAACTAATCAGATAGGTATCACAGAAGATTTACTCCTCAACATCTTGTAAAGTACAAAACATAAAACATACAACTAATCAGATAGGTATCACAGAAGATTTACTCCTCAACATCTTGTAAAGTACAAAACATAAAACATACAACTAATCAGATAGGTATCACAGAAGATTTACTCCTCAACATCTTGTAAAGTACAAAACATAAAACATACAACTAATCAGATAGGTATCACAGAAGATTTACTCCTCAACATCTTGTAAAGTACAAAACATAAAACATACAACTAATCAGATAGGTATCACAGAAGATTTACTCCTCAACATCTTGTAAAGTACAAAACATAAAACATACAACTAATCAGATAGGTATCACAGAAGATTTACTCCTCAACATCTTGTAAAGTACAAAACATAAAACATACAACTAATCAGATAGGTATCACAGAAGATTTACTCCTCAACATCTTGTAAAGTACAAAACATAAAACATACAACTAATCAGATAGGTATCACAGAAGATTTACTCCTCAACATCTTGTAAAGTACAAAACATAAAACATACAACTAATCAGATAGGTATCACAGAAGATTTACTCCTCAACATCTTGTAAAGTACAAAACATAAAACATACAACTAATCAGATAGGTATCACAGAAGATTTACTCCTCAACATCTTGTAAAGTACAAAACATAAAACATACAACTAATCAGATAGGTATCACAGAAGATTTACTCCTCAACATCTTGTAAAGTACAAAACATAAAACATACAACTAATCAGATAGGTATCACAGAAGATTTACTCCTCAACATCTTGTAAAGTACAAAACATAAAACATACAACTAATCAGATAGGTATCACAGAAGATTTACTCCTCAACATCTTGTAAAGTACAAAACATAAAACATACAACTAATCAGATAGGTATCACAGAAGATTTACTCCTCAACATCTTGTAAAGTACAAAACATAAAACATACAACTAATCAGATAGGTATCACAGAAGATTTACTCCTCAACATCTTGTAAAGTACAAAACATAAAACATACAACTAATCAGATAGGTATCACAGAAGATTTACTCCTCAACATCTTGTAAAGTATATAGTTAAAGGTCATCTTGCAATTGTTTTATTCAGTCACAAACACACAATCCATGTTTACTCAAGGGGCCATCGTGGTTGCATGGTAGTTGGATTTATAACTACCTATGCAATCAGTGCCTATCACCACTAATGTTGTGAGCTCAAATCTCATTCAGGTGAGGTGTAATCGATACAACATTATGTGATCAAGTTTGTCAGTGACTTGCGACAGGTCTGTGGTTTTCTCCTGGACTGGTCCTCCGGTTTCCTCCACCAATAAAACTGACCGCCACGATATAACTGAAATACACCATCAAATAAACAAACATAATTAAAGGTTATCTTGCAATTGTTTATTCATATTCTGTGTCTTAAGTAAGGGATGCATTTCTCAAACACACAATCCATGTTTACTCTATGTTAAATGAAATAAGTGAACGAGCGAGTGATTGTTATATAAAATGTGAAGTGAGGAATTTTTCAGCTAAACCACAGTGGGAACAAGTTATTTATCAATGAAATGATGATGATTTGTACTGCACCAGGAGGCTAAGCTGAAGTCTTCAGTCTGTGCCAAAAACATTTTGACAAACTAGTCAGAACAGCATTTTTTTATTTGATTAAGGAAATTTAATGCAAATTTTACTAGCCCGAAACAATTTTTACTAGACAGGGGTATAGGGCTAGTGGTTTTTGGCACAGACTGATTCTTACCGTGCTAGCTCACTGAAACAATAGACATCAAGTAGAACATTTTTGTCTACTCTTAACACATTGTCTGAACTACGAATCAACCACTAATTACTTAGCAAAGAAGCACAAAACATATACATTTTATATTAGCTATGCTTATGCAAAAACTTTCAATAGTATCTGCCACGATATAACTGAAATGTTGTTGAAAGTGACATTAAACACCATAAACCCCCCACCTTTCAATACTAATTTCCTTTTCTTTTTTAATAGGTCAAACCTTTTCTAAAAATAAATTTTAACTTGTGACATACGTTGTGATATATAAATTGATTTCTGTCTAATCTAGTGAAACATAAATATTTTAATTGCTTTTAGATTGGCTATTGTTATCCAGCCTATTACATGTATATACATAATTTTTCCTGGTTTTGTTTTTAGTTAAAAACTTCATTTTGTTGGTATTACTTCCTCAATTGACACTAAATATTATCAGGAAATGTTACATTTTACCTATAAATCTAAAAAAAAAATCTATATTGTCAAATCGTTTTACAATTTCAAGTTGTTCTGAATACGACCATTAGGCATTATATAATCCTACTATTTGATATATCTGGTGTACAAGAGCATTGAAAGAAATCAATGACATTCCTTTTTTTCTGTTCTAAAGTACAGTAAAACCCCGCGATTCACCGCCAAACTTGCTTATCGCCAAACCGTATGTAGTAATAACCCCGTTAAAATGCCAAACTCGCATACCACCATCCGCCACGGTAATTATATATCAAACAGTCAATTTGCTGTTATTTAAACCTCGATCATAATGCCAATCAATAATGTCACACCTCGGTGATTTTAGAAGTGCCTGTCAATCAAGGTAAGTAAACAAGCAGTCAAGGCAAATAGATATCGCTGTTTTCTTTACAATAAAATTTTACAACTCTGAACCTATTACTTTTCAATCTGAATAAAACTTAATAAATTTGTTTGTGTTTTTTTCATTTGTGTTCGCGGCCGTTAAAAAAACGCAGAAATTAAACTCCGCGGAAAATTCCCCGAAAATAATAAGAGATATATATGTATTTCTAACCCGAACATGGCAATTTAATTGACAGATGTATGTTACGGTTGAATGTGCTTACTGCAAGGTGTGATAAATGTCAGATTACCAACAGATAATTGTTTACTTAACAATTACAGGTAGAGGGATAAACTTGTCATCATTTGTGTTAATTAGTCATTAAATTCAAATTTTCTGTTTGTAGTTAACAGTGTAACAAAGGAGTAAATGACATGTAAATATACAATGTATTTGTTTATTTAATTATCTTTATACATTGCATAACAAATGAAAACTAGGAAGAACTGTTTTAGATACCTAAAACTTATGTCTCCCCTTAATGCGGCCATCTGTACAACAATAAGTTAGACATTATGAGTTGAACGATACTATTTAAAAAACAATTATTTGACCTTGAGGTCAAAGGTCAAGGTTTCACGAAGGTCATTATGGTACGTGACACACCGCCTTATGGTCATGCACCCACATACCAAATATCATTGACCTATCTCGAAAAACACAAATGTTATGGCCCGGACAAGAAAATACTATTTAAAAAACAATTATTTGACCTTGAGGTCAAAGGTCAAGGTCCCACAAAGGTCATTATGGTATGCGACACACCACCTTATGGTCATGCACCCACATACCAAATATAATTGACCTATCTGGAAAGACAAAAACCTTATGGTCCGGACAAGCTTCGCTGAGAAGAAGCAGAAAAAGCGGAAGAAAAAATCAGACTAAAACAATATGTCTCCCTTCGTTCGAAGGGGAGACATAATTACACAGAGAAACATCGTAAAAAAGTTTTAAATAAACAAAACAAAATAAACAATGAACGACGACGCAACAAAATTGTAAGTGATAATACTCATTTCCGGTAAACTTGTCAAAATCACAGTTAAGTCATTCCAAATTTAAAATCAAATTGTTTTCTGTCCTTACCCAGTTTATCGCCAAACTCGCTATAACGCCAAAATTTGGCTGGACAGATGATGGCAGTTTAACGAGGTTATACTGTACAGTTTAACCTGTGGTCACCTCTATTAAGCAGTCACCTGTATTAAAAGGTCACTCTTTTCTTGTCACGTCATAGAAAATTTCATAAGAGGTCACCTGTCTTAATAGATCATATTTACTTTGTCCCAAAGATGAGCTCTGAATACAGGTTTGAATCTACATATTTCACTTAAAACAGAACTAACAGGTTCATTTTTAATTTAATATTTACCATAATTAGGGAGGGATTTCATCTTCTTTCACAAGCAAATATAAACCGATGAAATTTTATCCAGTAGTGATCTATTTCACTACTGGAATTTACTAAAAAAAAATTTGTTGTAACTTTACTTTTTATTGTTGCCCAATTCACAATTTACACACATCATGTTCATGTCTACATAATAAATATATATGTATACAGCTTGATCATGCAAAAGAATTTTTTTTTCTTTTAACTATACCGTACATCAATAATGTGGTATGTCAATATATGTAAGGCCAAAATTAAAAACCAGAAATGTGTGCATCACAAAATACGCCCATCTATATAAATTATCAAACGGTATAATGGTAATGACCCCAAAATAAATAGGGTTCTTCCCCTTCCACAGGGGAATCATGTGGCCAAGTTTGTTAAAGATCCAATATACAGAACTAAAGTTATCGTGCGGAAACGACCCTGTTGTCAAAAATTATATTTATAGTAACGGTGACATTGACCTTTGACCCCAAAATAAATAGGGTTCTTCCCCTTCCACAGGGGAATCATGTGGTCAAGTTTTTAAAGATCCAATATACAGAACAAAAGTTATCGTGCGGAAACGACCCTGTTGTCAAAAATTCTATTTATAGTAATGGTGACCTTGACCTTTGACCTAATAACCCCAAAATAAATAGGGTTCTTCCCCTTCCACAGGGGAATCATGTGGCCAAGATTGGTAAAGATCTGATATACAGAACTAAAGTTATTGTGCGGAAACCTGTGTGGCCGCCCGCCCGCCGCCATACCCAATCACATAATAAGCCCGTCTCGAGACGGGCGTATAGTAAGTTTGTTTCCCCTTACCCGACCGACCGTGCCAAAATCGACTGACTGAAAATGTTGTATTGGAAATTTGCCGTCACTTTTTTCTTCTTCGTTTCGCTCAAAAGTCGTTTTGCGGAAAATTCCATATTTTAGATTCGTTTCGCCAAAAGATCGATATTTTCGCATTACCGAGCACATCTTTGTTGTCAAAAAAAAAGCCTACCTACCTACCCACTCCCAAAATTAGGGGTCGGGTAAGGGGAAACAGAAATATGTTTAATTGTGGCCTAATATACAAAGAACACAAAAACAGCTTTTGCCATCCCCCACCCCTAATCTGGAACTACACTGAAACCCGACCCCGGCACGAGCTTCCTTGCAGCCATTAACATTTCATCCCTGTCGATTAGACTGACCAATCTAACGATAATATCCTTTCCGCGCTTACTCCTGAATTTCAGTCTATGGACTGCTGCAAACTGTATGTTATCAATTTCTTCCTGCTTGTACCCCAGCGTTTCGCACAGAAAGGCCTGCACCAAGTGGAGGGTCCCTCTAGGGGATTCAAACCTTTCATTTTTAACGGAACTTTTAACACCTCAAATAATTAAATTCCATTTTCTTCCCCGAAGTTCCAAGGCCAAACGCTGATTTGTTTCATCCATTAGTTTGTCCTCAAATGCCGGGATTGTTTCATTATGAAGTGTTTGAAATTCACTTTGGGCATACTCGACATGACCTTCAATTGCTGTTATCTTTTCCTTTACCCCCTTCAATTCGCTTCGCAGAGAATTAATTTCATTCCTAAAATTGGAGTTCAATTGTTCAAAACATCTTTCAATGTCTTCAAAATCTTTACACATAGACATGATTGATACCAGCAAAAATAATGTCAATAAATGCATGGTATGCACAAAAAGGAAAACTCACTTGTGTTAAATGTCTGCTTAAATTTATGTTTTTTTCCATCACTGGTGATAAGCAATATAAGATATGTTACATCTGTTGTCTTTTTGCATTAGTTGAACATCAATAAATACAATAGAATATGAATTTTGAGGAGTGTCACCTAAACCTCAACCATTCATTTTTGTGTCCAAAACCGGAAGTGAAATTAAATTTACTAAATTTCGTTTTCATATTATTCAACAATGATAACCAATTCTACCAATTACCAAATAGTATTCTATTATGAGAATCAATGTTCTTACCTGTAAAATATATTGTTGATGTGTTTTCGAATATATGCTCTTAAACCTAAAAATTTCCCATATATTCTATGCAAGAGTGTCTTTAAAAAATCTCTTTCCCTAGGGTCTTCAAAATCGAATAATTCTAAAAGCTACAAAATAAAAAAATAAAATATATATATATATATATATCATATGTATTTAATGTGCATATGAGTCTTAGTGCTATTTCAGAATTCTATAGATGAGATGATGAAAAAAATCAAGAAATTAAAATCATAAAACCAATGCCCTTCTTGAGAAAATTCAAATAGTTTAATACATGTATATATTCTGTTCCTCTATATTAATTACAATGTCTTATCCTACTCACATATTTTACAGGGAAAAAACCTTATTTGTCTTTTTAACCAAATCCAAATAAAGGTCTACGCTAGGTACAGCAAGTCGACAAGAGCATCATCCTGCAACAGTCTTACTGCAATCAAGCTTAACTCAAAAACCATAACTGAGAGGAAATCTAGGGAATCTATCTGAAGAGGTTGGTTTATGGTGTTTAACGCCACTTTCAACAATATTTCAATTATATCGTGGTGATAACTCAGTTTTATTAGTGGAGGAAACCGGAGTACCCAGAGAAAACCAACGATGCAAGTCACAGACAAACTTTATCACATAATTATGTTGTACCGAGTACACCTCGTCTGAGGGGGATTCAAATTCACATCAGTGGTGATAGGCACTGATTGCATAGGTAGTCATAAATCCAACTATCATACGATCACGACCACAATGGCCCTACTATCTGAAGACATTGTCACAATCAATTAAAAGAAAAAACTGCACCAAATTAGATGAAAAAAAAAATTGTGTTCACCTACCAAATATGCCAAACTTTAGAAGTATGACACCTCCCCCAAAAACAGTTGAACAATAAAAGTTCCACATACAAAAACCAGAAAGACCCTTTTTTGCACCTTGGGGCTTCTTGTTTGGAAATGGATATGGCAACAACCCCCCAAATCAATCCCTGCTGTTATCCTGTGTCAAGGATAAAATTTCAGAACGAACGGTTAACTAGCACAAAAGTACACCTCATCAAATGCAGGAATCAAAACTCACAAATTTAGTGGTAATAGGGTTAGAGGTTATGGTATTTAACGCCACTTTCAACAATATTTCAGTTATATAGTGGTGGTCAGTTTTATTGGTGGAGGAAACCGTAGTACCCGAAAAAAACCACGACCTGACGCAAGTCACTGACAAACCAGTGGTAATAGACACGGACTACATCATAGGTCAATGTTAATATAACTACCAACCAGACGATCACAGCCACCACCGCCTATATAAACCATTATATTAATTAATTGAAGATATTAAACTTTAAACATCAAATAAATTCTTACAAATGGCAACAATCTTGGAGATTTGAATGTCAAATTGTAAGATATATTAAATTTGATAAGGAGTGTAGGGGAGGATCGTTCCATTTAAATTTGTCGTGAATTGGCTCAAAGGTTCCGGAAGTAATGATTGATTGATTGATTTTTGGTGTTTAAAGCCACTTTCAGCAATATTTCAGCTATATCATGGTGACCCGTTTTAGTGGTAGAAGAAGCCGGAGTACCCAGAGAGAACCACCGACCATGGGCAAGCAACTGGTAAACTTTATCACTTGCGAGTCGAGTGCACCCTTTTTTTGTAATTTACAAAGCCGCACGCGAACCCACGCCGTATTGGTGATAGGCTTGTATGAGTTGTTAGGTAATCCAACTACCTAACTCATTTGAATGTCAAATTGTAAGATATATTAAATTTGATAAGGAGTGTAGATCACACATATGGAACCTAACAATAACAGACCAATGACAAGTGAGGTCAAAAGTTCATATAGTCTTTAGGCAGGTGAAATAATTATAGTTACATTTATTTTACCTTTATATTACAAAATGTTGTCCTTTATCTAATAATCTAACTAATTGCAATTTTTCAGACATGAAAAATGGTGTGAAAACATAATATTACCAAATATTGCTTCATCTTAAAATAAACATGTTTATTTTATTCATACAAAGTGTTACATTTTTAATTTATATATCAAATGTAGCATTTAATTTGTTTGTACACTTTAATCTTATTGACAAAGATCATTGATCTGTGTAATGGTAAACAACTACTTCAAATGGACAAATGACTGGCTGCAATATCCAGGATAAATGTAATTGGTTAATCCATTACAAATTGTAACAAAAAGTCGATAAAATTAAAGATTACAGCTATTGTACAAAACCTACGTCATGGTTTAGTGTGTTAGCGATGATAAACTATAATTAAACTGACCACAACGTGTTAGCAGATCTCTGCAGTTATTATCACTTACTTGTAGTACAAATCTTTGATCAATATATTTTTTTCCTGTATTTGGCTGAAAATCTGGAGACTCTAAAAATCGGAGAAAAAATTCATACACCAACTGAAAAAGAAGAAAGGAATTGATAATGTAAAGATTGTATATATTTTTTCATAAATATTTTGATACTGTTTTCTAATTTAGATGAAATCTACCACTACAAACAAAACTAGAGGCTCAGGTGAGCCTGTATCGCTCACCTGACATAAATAAGTCCTCTTAAGAATGTCTGCATGCTGAATACATCTAAGTTACTATTCAAATCCCATACTGCCATAGGGTTCTATGTTAAAACTATGTCTGCTCATGGCAGCCATCTTGGATGGAGGTCGTGGTCACCGGACACAATTTTGAAAGTATACTACCCAAGGACCATCCATGCCATGCTTGCTTTAAATTGGCTGACTGGTTTCAGAAGAGAAGACTTTTAAACAATTTTCCCATAGGGTCCTATGTTAAAACTATGTCTGCTGACGGTGGCCATTTTGAACCGAGATCAGGATCACTGAACACAATTTTGGAAGTTGACCACCTAAGGACCATCGATGACATGTTTGCTATATTGGCTTACTAGTTTCAGAGGAGAAGATTTTAAAACATTTTTTCCCATAGGGTCCTATGTTAAAACTACAGTATGTCTGCTGAAGGTGGTCATCTTGGATGGAGGTCAGGGTCACTGGACACAATTTTGAAAATTGACCACTTAAGGACCATCCATGCCATGTTTGCTTTAAATTGGCTTACTGGTTTCAGAGAAGAAGATTTTTAAATATATTTCCCATAGGGTCCTATGTTAAAACTATGTTCGCTGATGGTTGCCATCTTGGATGGAGGTCGGGGTCACAGGACATAATTTTGAAAGTTGACCACCTAAGGACCATTCATCCCATGTTTGCTTTAAACTGACTTACTGGTTTCAGAGGAGAAGACTTTTAAACATTTTTTCCATAGGGTCCTATGTTAAGATTAAGTCGAGTCATGGTGGCCATCTTGAATTTCCGATCAGCAAACGATTCACAAGTTTAGTACAGGACCACCCAATGATCATTCCTGCAAAGCCACAATTCAATTGGCTTAGTGGTTTCTAACAAGAAGATTTTTTAAATTTCGACCAATCAGAACACATTATAGGCCCTGGCAGCCATGTTGGATTTCCGATCAGCACCAAAAACACAAATCTTGTATATGACCATCCAATGAACATTTCTGCCTAGTTTGGTTCAAATCTGTTTTGTGGTTTCAGAAAAAAAGTTGAAAATGTGAAATTCCCATAGGGTCCAATGTTAAACTAAGTCGAGTCATGGCGGCCATCTTGAATTTCCGATTGGCAAACGATGATCATTCCTGCAAAGTCACAATTCAATTGGCTTAGTGGTTTCTAACAAGAAGATTTTTAAAATTTCGACCAATCAGAACACATTATGGGCCCTGGCAGCCATGTTGGATTTCCGATCAGCGCCAAAAACAAAAATCTTGTATATGACCATCCAATGAACATTTCTGCCAAGTTTGATTCAAATCTGTTTTGTGGTTTCAGAAAAAAAGATGAAAATGTGAAATTCCCATAGGGTCCAATGTTAAACTAAGTCGAGTCATGGCGGCAATCTTGAATTTCCGATCGGCAAACGATTCACAAGTTTAGTACAGGACCACCCAATGATCATTCCTGCAAAGTCACAATTCAATTGGCTTAGTGGTTTCTAACAAGAAGATTTTTAAAATTTCGACCAATCAGAACACATTATGGGCCCTGGCAGCCATGTTGGATTTCCGATCAGCGCCAAAAACAAAAATCTTGTATATGACCATCCAATGAACATTTCTGCCAAGTTTGGTTCAAATCTGTTTTGTGGTTTCAGAAAAAAAGATGAAAATGTGAAATTCCCATAGGGTCCAATGTTAAACTAAGTCGAGTCATGGTGGCCATCTTGAATTTCCGATCGGCAAACGATTCACAAATTTAGTACAGGACCACCCAATGATCATTCCTGCAAAGTCACAATTCAATTGACTTAGTGGTTTCTGACAAGAAGATTTTTAAAATTTCAGCCAATGAGAACACATGGCAGTCATGTTGGATTTCAAATCAGCACCAAAAACACAAATCTGGTAGAGGACCATCCAATGAACATTTCTGGCAAGTTTGGTTGAAATCTGTTCAGTGGTTTCAGAGAAGAAAATTTAAATGTGAAAAGCTAACGGACGGACGGACGCTTACCCATGACAAAAGCTCACATGGCCTATGGCCAGGTGAGCTAATAAAAAAACATTCGTAATATTTAATTAAATTTTTTTTTATTAAAATTATTTGAAACGAGAATCCAGTCAAAACTTAAATTTAAAAAATTTGTTTTGTTAAAACGTACATATGTAGCTACCAATAGACCTCCATGTTAGACAACTCATATGTAAATCAATGGTAGATGATTGCTTCATTAAATGACAGAAAATTAAAGTGGGATGCATGTGTGGGGATGAAATGAATAGTGAGTGCACATCTAGGGGTTAATAATCGACTGAGTTAAAAAATCATCTTAGTTAACAGAAGTATAAATAATTATAAATTTGCACATTATACAATATACTAAGTCTTATCTTATTTTAAATGAGGATGTATATGATTTGATGAAAGATATACCATCTTGCGGAGACTTCGACACAAACCCTATACTCAAATTAACAGTATTTGAGACAAATAAGTTTGACTGGATTAAAACAAAAGCATGCGTGGGAAACACAAACTCCAACCAAAAAATATGAGAGGACTGGTGCTCTGACCAGGTTTCTTGGCCAACTAATTGCACCCACTGTCAAGTTAAAATTTTCTAAGTCACTAGTCAGGAGAATAACAGAAAGTGCCAAAAAATAAATTAGAAAATGTTAAATTCCAGCATCTGGTGTGGACCATAAGATTTATGTGTTATCGTTTTTCTATTACACACATATATACATACCCTACATTGTGCCACAAATTTCACCTGAGAAAATAAAAGCTCAAGTGAATTCAAAATATTTTACAAAGTCAAGCCAAGGGCCATGGTGGCTATATTGGATTTGATTTCCATTCAGACTGCAATGTTTTATGAAATTCTTTACAGCCAACCTGTCTCACCCATTTGTAAGCTTTGGTGGCCATATTTGATTTCCTACAACTGAATCAGTCCAAAAAGAAACATTTCTTTTGGCCACCACCTTACCAATTATATTTCAAATACAAATTGTATGTTTCGCCCAACTCTAAACAGGTGAATTGGATAAAAACTTCAAAATATTTCAGCCAATCAGAGGATTTGGTGGCCATATTGGATATCTGGAAGGCATATATGAAAACTAAAATGTCTAGCCCAATCAGAGGCTTTGGTGGCCATATTGGATTTCTGATCTGTCCAAAAAGTAACAACAATTATCAGTTCCTTGCAACATGTCTACCATCATGTCCACACATATATTATTTAAATGAAGCCAAACTGGAAATAAATTTCTGATCAACAAAACTTGATCAGGACCATTTCTATAATATTTCAGGAAAGTTTCATGAAATTCTGTTCAGAAGATTTGGACGAAAAGTTAAAGCAGACAAATGAACGAACAAACAACAGACGTACAAAGGTTGATCAGAAAATCTGCATTTGAGTTAAAGGAATTTGTTTTAAGAACAAGTTGCATACTAATTTCATTTCATGAATTTTAACCTTAACAAAGGGACTATTTTTAACTCTGGGCCAGGAGGGCAGAAGTGGGAAATGGATAAACCCTAACCTACCCTTCAGATATGCAACTTTTATTTATCTTACTTCTAATAGGCATTTAAAACGTTGGTCCAGTTACAATGCTCTGTTAATTGTGTTTAGTGAATGTGGAGAAAGTCTACTGATAATTCTAGTGTGGCTATACACGATTTAAAAAAAAATGCAATTTTTTTTATCCTTTACTTGAAAGTATCAAATTAAATGAAAATCAAAGATATAAAAAAGACAGAACTTGTGTCAAGGAAAATTTCATACAAATTGAAGAATCAACATTCATATTTGAAGCATACTGGAAAGAACTGATATAAAATTACATATTCAAAAAAAGAATTTCTCTAAGTGATACAGCACACTCTAACAGTCGGGAAGCCACGCACAGATTCCGTACCTCCAACAATGCAAAGTCAAATCCCGAAATCAAGGGACGTAACTCTATTTTTTTTAGACATGACGCTTTACAAGTGAGCTGCCATGCATTGTTTACGTCGACACCCCATGTGTTTTTACTGAATATCTTCATAAATAAAACTGAAAGAAGTATTCATTTTTATTGAATCCATTTTTTAAATAAAATTGTAACGTGACTGACGCGTGAATACGTGTATTTATGATATCGTTTGCTTGAAATCAACGTTGGAACTCGGGATACCGCTGCTGATGAAATGTTGTAAAAAAAAATGGCGCTAAAAATAGACTCTTTAACTAAGTGGAACAATTGCATCCCATTGGCTGTTTATTAATAAATTTGGTAAAAATAGCTAGAATCACGTATTAGAGTATGGATTATTTGCATATTTCCCCATCATTCGTCACTAGAATTCCATATTTGGATGTAAACAAGAAGCACAATATTTCGAGATTCTAACCAAATATTTCTGTTTTTTTTCATAGATTGATCGATCTATTAGGATGAAAATGTGACTGTTTCTGTTTAAACACGAAAGAACCACTTTACCAATCATAGTCACACATATATAGAGTCATTTTATTCCATTTTTAACAACAAATCTTTCATTTTCGTTGACTCGTTCCATGGCATTTATAGACATGTCAAAATATTGACATAATTAATAAATACATTTTAGAAATAAAAAGGTCTGCATTATAATGTATGATCTTGTCATGCAGAGAATGGTGAAAGATTATGTTAAATTCACTCTAGATTAACATGGCATAGCATAAGGCTACATATTTAGTTCATGTCAAGTATTTACACCCCCCCCCCTTTTTTTTCATTTTCAGTCTGTTTTCCTGAAATAATTATTGATGTGTGTACATGCTACTTTTCAGTGTCAATGGTATTGACAACCTACAGTTTTAGTTAGTTTTAGATCATTGTAGGTAGATATATATATACAGACTGGACATGGGATGTTTATTTTTTTTTTACAAGAAGAGTCTGAAGATACCAAAGGGGCAAAGTTACAGATTCTATTAAATAAAATGGATGTTTATTTTCTGTTAGTTTCAGATTCTATGAGTATAAATGCAAAGTTTCCTGTGATGTTTATTGGTTGAATATTTGAATAAATAAAAATAAGAATATATGATAAGTCTTATATATATATTCATACAGGTTTGAAAATCAATATATGTTTTTTTTCTTCTAAATTATCCATGAAGTAAAAAAAAATGGACCAGCATTCCAATTATTTTTAAAGTACATCATCAAACAAATGCCATGAGTTTTCAAGACACCTTGTGTCATAAATTATAATAAAGTCATTCAGAAAAGAACTTTTTGATTGTGTAATTTGTGTAATTTGTGAAACTTCATCTGAAAGTCAAAAGGTTTATTTCAATTTCAATTGAAAACCAGGACTTGTCTTAAACATTTCAAGAACGAATTAAATTTCTGTAAAGAATTTGGCTCAGAAGATAAATTATATTGTGGTACATATTGTTATAACAGTTGTAACACATTTTCTAGGTCAGAAAGTGGAGATGAAACAAAATCTCAAACTTTTCAATTTCTTATAGATATATTGAATCAGAACCAAGTTGTTGAACAAGGTTCTACAGACATTTAGACCTGTATACACTCCAACATGTTGTTGAATTTGTTATTCATACTTTTTTTTAGATGAAAAGGTACTTATGTTGCCTGTTGTTTATGAGAAATATAATTATCTTTTATCTATGAATATTAATGCCGAAATTTATAAATTTTCTTTTACAGAAAAGAATTTTTCAAAATGTGCCCATTTATTAACTTTTTTCCAGTCATTGGAACAAATAAAATAATTTTTTTAACTTCAATTTTAAACAATATTAACCAATACTTGGTTATTTTGCCAACAGAAAACATATTCATTCTATTCTAGTCATTTAATTTACTTAGTGAAATTTGGAATTCTGGTTTGTCCTTTCATGTGAATGCAAGTGTTCTGTATATGTCTTAAAATTATGTGAATGGTAGTCATTCAATATGCTCTTTTATGTGAATGCTAGTTATTCTGTATGTGTCTTTTATGTGAATGCTAGTCATTTTGTGTCTGTCTTTTATGTGAATGCTATAGTCATTCTGTTTGTGAATGTCATGGTGGAAAAATTATTGCAATCTAAGTATCCATATTTGTAAATGCTGGTAGTTTTGTGAATGTCCTGGAGAAAGAATTATTGCAAACTAAGTACCCATATTTGTAAATGCTGGTCATTTTGTGAATGTCCTGGAGAAAGAATTATTGCAACCTAAGTACTCATATTTGTAAGTGCTGGTCATTTTGTGAATGTCAAGGGGAAAGAATTATTACAACTTAACCATCAGTATATGTTATAAAAACTAGTTTGTAGTTGTGTCAAACACATGAATATTCCAAATACATTGATATTGACATTGTGAGATAAACATAAAACTTGGTAGCTTTCATTCAGATAATGAAATTTCCTAATTCCAAGAAAAATATTTGCTTACACCTTTTTTTTAAAAAATTTGCCTCGATATAATAGGAAGGGTTAAGATATCTGAATACTATTTTGTATGCCCCTTTTTGTCTCAAGCTTTCACTTTTTTTTTTAGATTTTTAAAAATTTATTAATTTTTTTACATGTTTTTTTTTATAATATTTTCATATTTTTTCAATTCACTTAATTTTTGTTTACATGCTTTTATTTTTTCCACACATTTATTTCTTTCTATTTATCTTGTACCTGTTACAAAGTATTGAAATTAAATTAAATTGAAATTATCCCCTGTGCAAGTCTAGTATCATAGATGATTTTTTTTTTAATTTTAAGTGATGATAAATAGTAATTCCCCAGTCTAAATTACAAAATGCACAATGTCTAAAACAATATTGCAATAAAATTATTTCAATTAAACTGAAAAATACGGTATTAATACAAGAAAATTAAAAAAAGACATAAAAATAGACAACCCTTTCCCAAATATCCTCTTTCGGATGTACGCTTATGTGTCGTTTATTGTTGATGTTAAGAAATACCACCGATGTGTTCCGAAAGACAATGAATTTCGATGTTTGGCAAATGGTCGATCCGATCAAGGTGGGTGTAGGGCTAAGTGGAACAATTGCATCCCACAAGACATTGACACTAGTTGTCGGTATGACAATGATCCTAGATGATTTCCTCAGGCAATGTATGTTACAGAAAGCCATCATATTGTTTTAATTAAATTTTCTCTTTTAAATAGAACCACCTTGACATTTGTTTTGAAATTGAGTCCACTTCAAGTAGCAAAATTCGATGTTTGTACACAATATAAATAAAAACTGAAGTGATACAATAATTTTCTATTTATCCATAGACATCTTCCATATATTTTAATTGATTTCAAGCATAAATATTTATTGTAAACCGACGTATTTTAAGCGAAGGGTTGAACGTCATTTTTCATCAAAAATGAAGCGAAAGTCACGTGACTGGGACTTGACTTTGGAGCTCTCCTGTCACGCTGGCTGTCCTACTGTAATGATTTGTCTCAGGTGGCCATAATTATGAAAGATTTCCATTATACTAACAACTCAAAGACAAAAAATCATGGTCTACATAAGTACAATTATATTCTGCCAGGTTTCTGACAAATTACTTCTGTATACATGGTAACATACATAAAAAAAAAGATCAATAGTTTCTCTGCCTTGTCAACCTGAAATCTATTTCTGATCTATTTATATGATCAAAGTTATAATTATGTTATATAAATAGATCAGGTTTAATTATTGCCCATAATCCTGAACTGTAAAATTAACCAACAATTATTGGTCCAATGCCATATTATGTACATATTTCTTTGTCAAACACGTACATGTACATCTGTCATATGCAACCAGTAGCATTTTCCTTCATTTCAAACACTATATGATATATTCAGGATGATCCTGGCTAGAAAATGAAATCAATGATAAATAGCTGAAACCATCTACACCCCCTTTCAAAATGGTCATTTTTGACTTGTTCTGACCGTGTCCAACAACTTACGGAAAACAATTTTCAGAGGAAAATAGCTGAAATCAGTTAAATAACTGAAAAAAAAAAAAAATCATCCTTGTATATAGAAATAGAAAGAAAACTAGAGGCTCCCAGGAGCCTGTATAGCTCACCTGGGTATAATAATAACATCAGTCAATAAAACTTGATAACTTCGGTAAAAAAAATTAACAATTGTAGCCTTCGTCATTTTTATAAATTTGATGAAAAAAGGGCAAGAACTCCAAGATGGGTAATCGGATTTACTTCAAAATTGCAGGTAAATAAAAATTGATCGAAGGGTCGAACCGCCAGACACATTTTTGGAAGAGAACCATTCAATGACTATTTCATCAAAATTTTGTTCTTATTGAGCAAATGGTTTCAGACAAAAAGATTTTTATGGGAATTTCCCATAGGGTCCTATGTTAAATTAAGTTCGGCTGTGGCGGCCATCTTGGTCGGTGTTCTGAAATGCTGGACACAATTTTGGAAGAGGACCACCCAAGAATCATTTCAGCAAAGTTTGGTTGAGATTGGCTCTGTAGTTTCAGAGAAGAAGATTTTTTTAATTTCATCCCCCCTTTTTTCTAATTTGCATAATCGGTCAAACTCGGTAAAAGTTCAAAGTTCATAAAAAATCCCGTAATATATGTTAAAAAGCTCATCATTATGCTTATACAGTTCAAATTTGGGCACTTTCTGGCTTAAAATAGAGCAGTTTTGGCCATTTGAAGAAATTTCTATTTTTAGTAATGGTGGCCATCTTGGATACAGGACGGCGCTGACGGACACAATTTTGAAAGGGGACCACCTAAGGATCATTTCAGCAAAGTTTGGTTGAGATTGACTCAGTAGTTTCAGAGGAGAAGATTTTTTTTTAATTCCATCCCCCCTTTTTCTAATTTGCATAATCGGTCAAAATCAGTAAAAGTTCAAAGTTCATAAAAAATCTGTAATATATGTTAAAAAGATCATCATTATGCTTATACAGTTCAAATTTGAGCACTTTCTGGCTTAAAATAGAGCAGTTTTGGCCATTTGAAGAAATTTCTATTTTTAATAATGGTGGCCATCTTGGATATAGGACGGCGCTGACGGACACAATTTTAAAAGGGGACCACCTAAGGATCATCTCAGCAAAGTTTGGTTGAAATTGGCTCAGTAGTTTCAGAGGAGAAGATTTTTTTTTAATTTCATCCCCCCTTTTTTTAAATTTCATAATCGGTCAAAATCGGTAAAAGTTCAAAGTTCATAAAAAATCCGTAATATATGTTAAAAAGCTCATCATTATGCTTATACAGTTCAAATTTGGGCACTTTCTGGCTTAAAATAGAACAGTTTTGGCCATTTGAAGAAATTTCTATTTTTAGTAATGGTGGCCATCTTGGATACAGGACGGCGCTGACGGACACAATTTTGAAAGGGGACCACCTAAGGATCATCTCAGCAAAGTTTAGTTGAGATTGGCTCAGTAGTTTCAGAGGAGAAGATTTTTTTTTTAATTTCATCCCCCCTTTTTTTAAATTTCATAATCGGTCAAAATCGGTAAAAGTTCAAAGTTCATAAAAAAATCCCGTAATATATGTTAAAAAGTTCATCATTATGCTTATACAGTTCAAATTTGGGCACTTTCTGGCTTAAAATAGAGCAGTTTTGACCATTTGAAGAAATTTCTATTTTTAGTAATGGCGGCCATCTTGGATACAGGACGGGGCTAATGGACACAATTTTGAAAGGGGACCACCTAAGGATCATTTCAGCAAAGTTTGGTTGAGATTGGTTCAGTAGTTTCAGAGGAGAAGATTTTTTTTTAATTTCATCCCCCCTTTTTTCTAATTTGCATAATCGGTCAAAATGGGTAATGGGATTTACTTCAAAATTGCAGGGTAGGTAGATCTTGATATGCTGCACATTTTTGCAATAAACTTAACATCTATCTCTAAATAGTTTTTGAAATATAAGACGAAAAGTATTAAAAGGAAAAAAAAAAATTGATGAAAAAGGGGCAATAACTCCAAGATGGGTAATCAAATTTACTTCAAAATTGCAGGGTAGGTAGATCTTGACATGCTGAGCATGTTTGCAGTTTCAACTTACCATCTGTCTGTTATAGTTTTTGAAATAAAGGACGAAAAGTATTAAAATTTTGAAAATTTGATGAAAAAAGGGAAATAACTCCAAAATGAGTAATGGGATTTACTTCAAAATTGCAGGGTAGGTAGATCTTAATATGCCGCACATTTTTGCAATTTAAAGTTAACCTTTATCTCTTATAGTTTTTGAAATATAAGACGAAAAGCATTAAAATTTTACAAATTTGATGAAAAAAGGGCAATAACTCCAAGATGGGTAATCAGATTTACTTCAAAATTGCAGGGTAGGTAGATCTTGATGTGCTGATCATTTTTACCCCATGTCAGATTTTTGATATTACTAACGGTTTTTGAGATATTACCAAAAACCTGCAATTTTACCATATGTTCTATTTTTAGTAACAGCGGCCATGTTGGTTGGTGCACGGCATCACCGGACACAATTTTGAAACTAGATACCCTAGTAATGATTCAGACCAAGTTTGGTTTCCATTGGTCTAGTACTTTCAGAGGAGAAGATTTTTGAAAAAGTTTACGACGTACGACGGACGACGACGACGGACGCCAAGTGATGAGAATAGCTCACATGACCCTTTGGGTCAGGTGAGCTAAAAATGGCAGCACAATTGAAATAGGAACCAGCTGCCATGTTATCTAACCATAAGTAAGCAATTGCTTTGACATTAAGTCTGATAAGATTCCACTGCAACTATGCATTTCAGACTGAACACTATAGACATGCACAGTATAAGCAGAGAGCTTGAATGACATTGATAATTTTACATGCAAAAATATGCATTATCGATGATTTGTACATTTTCCGTTTGATCTTTACACGCGATAGTATCTATCATCAAAGAACTAGCATGATATTAACATAATATTGCTGTTTTCTTACGTGCAGGACTCAACAAACCAGATGAAGTGGGCGAAATTCTCACCCTATATTGGCTCCAAAGCGAAATTTAAACTTGCTTCGTTTCTTTATGCAAGTCGCTCCTTTTTTGCAAATAATTTTTGTTTTATGGCACAGCTGATTGACAAAGTAATTGTGAAAATACATAAGAATTTGTAGCCTTTTCAAAGCTAAACAATCAACTTGTCAAGTTTTAAACATAGCTGCATTTTTAAGGAAATAGGGGAAGGAAACTAATATTTTGATGTCAATTCATATATACAGGTATCTTACAAAATGAATAAAATCTAAAACCAACAAAAGACAACACATTTTTGCAGAAACATGTCTCTATGAAGCTGTTGGAAGTCTCTGTCATGCCTTCACTTCTCCCTCATGTATTCTGAGGGAGAAGTCAAGTCTCTCTATTTTTTTCAAGTGTGGTGATACCTGATGTGACACTATCATGACACCATCTTACCAAATCCTCGATAAACATACTATCGCTTATATCTTATGTTCAAAATATACTTCGCATCACATCTCACACTTCGTCTTTGATGCGACATTACTCTGAGAAATCCATTCTCGCAAAACAAATCAACAACAGTATATATTTAGAAATAATATTGTTTTCAGAAATTAACTTGAAATATGTACCATTTATGATTGCTTGATTGTTACTTAAAGTCAAATGAACAGTACTCATATTATGATTATATTTATGATGTATACATATGACTATGATTCGTAACTTAAACCATGAAAGAAGACGAGTTCATGGCTCATGTATTTATTATCTGAAGACATCAATGTATCATTTCAAAGATAAGAGTTACAGTATCGAAACCAATAACAGACCAGAGCTCCAATAGCAGAACTTCTCACCTGGGCTAAAAATGTGTTACAATAAACATAAAAGTAGAGATCCAAAACCTTACCTCTATTTAGTTAGATCTATATCTTGTTCTAAGAGAGTAAATATTTTCTTTTTTTTTGCTGGTAATAAGGCCAAACAAAAAAATATGTGTGTTTACGGTCACTCGACCGACCCTATTTTTCAGCCACCGACCCTAACCTTTTTTATCGGCAATTATTCGACTCTAATTTTTGCTAGCGACCCTATCAATTTTTACACAGAATTCGGATAACCATTTTTGTTGTTTAATCAGCAGCAATGTTTTATTGATTCAACAGCTAGCTTTTTGTCGAAATTGAGAACAAAGAAGGTAGAAAAACTCGTCATCAAACAGCTTCAACAAATGACGGCTTACCGGAAATTTCGAAATCGGATTCCGGAACCGGGAACAACTGGGAACAACTATTTCCGGTTTTGCCGATAATAATAATAAAAAAAATAAAAAAATTAATGCCGACCGACCTACCCTAGATTTTTTTTACATGTGACCGTAAACACACTTATTTTTTTGTTTGGCCTAATATAAGTGACAGGTAACCAAAAGTTTTTTTGCGGAAAAACAAGACTCTAAAGATTAACTAAAAAATTGTCAGCAGCTCAAACCTAATCAAGTCCAACAACCCCTCTCCTCCATCAACATCAACCAATATTGAGTTGACTGTATTTAATTTAATTCTTTATTTATTTCATGAGGATTACATACAGCCAGAGGTTACTAGTAGATCTCCCATTGACTGTATTGTGGTAGGGGGTACAACATATTTAAACCTATTACTTCCTTTTGACTGCACAATAAAGTGCATCATGCAGATTAGCATATAACTGAAAATCAATGAAAAATAGCTGAAAACATATGCACCCCCTATTTATAAGGTCCATTTTTGACCTGATCTGACCGTGTCCTGCAACTTTCAGGGAGGAAAAATCCAGAGGAAAATAGATGAAATCAATTATACACATGTATTGAACATGCTTCAAGGTTGGTGTTTTTCCATGATTACTTGTTTTCTGCCATAAAGTTATATAAAGCAGTTAGATAATCATATTGATTTTCTTAGGTTGCTTAGGTAATCAGTTTGGTTGCTATATAAAAGCATAATTTGTAAAACATTTCAAGTACGGACATGACATTTCTTCAGATTTATTGTACATGTACTCTAATAAAAATGAATAAAAGTCAGATAGATTTCTTTTGTAAAATAATTGTTGAAAAGTATTGTCAACGTTTTGAGTTACTATTCGCTATCCTAGATACAACTGGATGAGATGGATGGGTCAGAAAATGATTCTTTTATTTAGCATATTCCACATTTAAAAGGCTCTAGCATCATCTAATGACCTGCCCACTAAACCTGATTATCTGTCCACTAAACCTGATTATCAATCCACTAAACCTGATTATCTGTCCACTAAACCCGATTATCAATCCACTAAAAATGACAAAATGTCCATTAAAAATGATGATCTGTCCATTAATTTGTTTAAACTAGATTACAACATACATGTATTGTTGATTTGATCATATATGGAGGGCATGTGGGTTATGGTGTTTAACGCCATTTTCAATAATATTTCAGTTATATCGTGGCGGTCGGTTTTATTGGTGGAAGAAACTGGAGTACCCGGAGAAAACCATTGACCTGCCGCAAGTCACTGAAAAACTTGAAACTTTATCACATAATGTTATATCTAGTAAACCTCGCCTGAACAAGATTCAAACTCACAATGTTAGAGGTGATAGGCGATGATTGCATAGGTAGTTATAAATCCAACTACCATACGATGACCCCGATAACATATGGAAAATTTGCATTAACATGTATAAATTTAGTTAGAAAACTATCTGTTAATGTGCTAATTACTATTAACAATTTCATTCAATTTTTCAAGGATGATTCTGGTTCCAAATTTTTTTTTCAGAGGAAAATAGCTGAAATCAGTTAAAAAAACTGAAAGAAAATTATTCCCCGTTTTTAAACAAGGGGCATAACTAAGAAACATCACTGACGAAATAGTTATATTTTGTAACTCAAGTGAATTAATCAAATGAAATATGGTTTGAGTGTAAATGTGATTAGAATGTCTAGTTATAATGAATCTGCTAGTGAGCTACCAAGAACAATGTCACACTATTATATTTTCTAAGGGACATATATTCAGTAATCACTGATATGACTGAAGAAAACTTTTAACACTGAATTAAAATATGTTAATGAATAAATAATTTGCTAGTAATGCTAGCAGGCAAACAAGAAACATTTTCCATCTTTTTTATCTTTTCGAAGGGACATGCATGAAACCCATATTATCATTGACCATACTTTTTAAACTTCAGTGAATTATCATAGATATATAGTGTAAGTACAAAGTTAATTAGAATGTGCCATAGAATGTACTTACTAGTGTCAGAGATACTTGAAACTTTGCCCAGATAAGTCCTGGCCATGGACTCACAATTTTCAGTTGGTACTTGCCAAAGTTTTAAAATTTTAGATTTTTAGACTCACAAAAATTTTCAGAAATGTCTTCTGAACTGGACTCATCAGAATAAATTGCTACAAGTAACCCTGTAGTGTATTAGTGAAAACATTGTGTCATCTTTGTCTTAAACTTCAAGGGGCATTACTCCAATAGCCATGCATACACACAAAATAGATTCTGACCTCAAGTGAGATCAGATATTGGACAGCTCATTAATTTCGGTAGATGCTACGAAGATGCTTGTCACAACTGGTAACAACAACTATGCAGAGGTTAGTTACTATGACAACCTAAAATACTTACTTGTAAATGTGGCCATGAGGCTTCTAATGTTGGCTCATCTTCTTCTGGATCAAACTCTGCACCACTGGGATTTGACGAAGGAGGTAATGTTCTGAATAAATTAACACTAAACTGGAAGGAGAAAAAAAAATATGTCAACTTTTGGGTTTTTTGAGGCTAGACACAAAAATGGCAAAATATCCAAAAATTTCAAATCTGAAATAATCAAAACAATGATTACTTCACTTGTATTTCCTTTTCCATGCCATATTTTAAAAGTTTGCAAATATTTGTTTTTCAAACTTTTTTTTTGTTATCTGAAAATTTTTATATTTAATATCAGCTAAAAGAAGGGCTGAAAAAAAATTCTACATTCATTATATAATGACATATGCCATTGCCAATCTTAAAAAATACCTTTTCATCACTTTTTTTTATATTTGCCATCAACTATTCAAACATACCATATGTATAGCTTCAGGATAAATTGGTTCTGTTATAACGCCCCTGTTGTGCGAAACAAATTCCACCATCTCATTGAGAGCTGCCCTCTTAACTTCTTTCCACTTTAAATCACTTAGAGGGTCTATTACAAAGTCAAATAGAACACAACATTGCCTTATTTTCTGAATAAACAAGTCCTCTCTTTCAGCTGGCGTTGAGTCTGGAAAAAAATTATAATTTCAAAATCAAAATGTCTTTGAGCAAATAAAAGAAGAGCCAATATTTCTGACAAGTCTGGCGATTTTATATGAAGTAATTTTTGAAAAATAAAAGGTATTAATGTCTCTGCCAATCAGAGACCAGTACGGACATGTTGGATTTTGATTCTGACTCTGAAAAGTAACAACACTTCTCGAGAACCCCTAAAGGAACATTTCTGGCAAGTCTGGAGATTGGGGATGCAGTGGTTATGAAGTAGAAGCTAAAAATGTGGAAAGTTAATGACATACGGATGGCCATCACCGAACACTTTTCTATCAGAAACACCATTGTTCAATCATATCATACAATTGGCAAGACATTCACAATGTACCGGGCGGTACCCATTTAATCCAAAAAGAAAATTAAACACTATAACATGTCTTTAGTGATTTTCAATTTAGTATTGATTAACTGTTTTCTAAACTCAACATGCATTCTTGTCGAGTACCATTACACGGTCTGACATTTACAAAACAATTAAGGATTTTCTTCTTCAAATTTTAACCTTGTATTCATAACCATGCAATACTATATATAGTTCTATATATTGACTTGGTTTGAATCTTAGCGGTACAGGTACACTTTGTATTTGATGGCGACTAATTACAAAAGGAGCTGCTTCTTTAAACCTACTTTTAGGAGAACATATATATACATGTACATGGCAACCATGTTACTATAGCTGCCTTAAAAAGATACAAAATAAAATAATATTTCAGAATTTCTGTAAATTGCTTAAGTCTATACTTATATAAATTTATACCATGACCAGTTTCATCTAAAAATACTTTACAAGGTTGTACCAAACTGAATCATAACTAAGTCGTTGAGCCAATTACAGCTGTCAACAGCTGATTTTCCTTCCAGGCAAATTTTTACATAAGATACACAAATATATACATTAAATGTTTCCTTTTGGTCAGCAACATAACAAAATATAACATAAATTAGCTATTAATGGAACTGTTGTATAGTCACGGTAAAAGATCTAATATTTTGTATCTAGTCAAATACTTTTGTAAAGAAAAATTATTGTCTATGAAGACGAATCAAAATTTATATCATGATTATATATTGTTTTGTACTTACTAGTATCTTCTCTAATTTTAGATTCAGCAGCATTTGATTTGAAGAAATATTGAAAAAAAGGAGGGGTTATAGTTTAAGGGACTAACTAACTAATCAGTTCTCTGGCCCAAGAACGGTAAATTTTTCAGTTTTTTTTTAAGAACTATATATAAATAAATTCAATGACTTGATTCGGACCAGTAACTTCAAATTTTCATTTCGAGAACTGAATTATTACCACCCCACCCCTTTTCCCCTAAACTGAAGACTGAAATTATTTCATCAAAAAAAAATTATTAGTACAATGTACATGTATACACAAAAATGTTTGAAAAAATTATATATTTGTCAGTAAAATTTATTTTATCAGGTCATTTCCTGTAACATTATAACATTAAATATATGTCAGACATATTTATATCCGACAATTACGCTTCAATACCTCAAGTGTTTAGGCTCCTAGACAACTACATACATGTACCAATGGCCGTGCTGTGGAGTTTCTACGGATATTTTGAAACCACCTGGGATTTATTACTCTCCCACCCCCTCCCCCCATTATTGTCTGGTAGCTAGTCACGACAAACACCAATAATCCCTAGTTCTACGTTGGCGACCTTTATTTCTTTTTTTCAACTGGTATATCATGTACTAATAGTAATACAAGAATGTACATCTATCAACATTTCCCATTTTTGTTCAAAATAGGAAGTACTAGTACACATACATGTAACAGGTTGTTGCCCTCAATCATTTTTTTGGAGAACCATTTTTAAAAAGTTATTGTGGTCAATGGCAATTTAAAATTAGTTGAGTTTACAGTTTAAAACATTGAACTGTACAAATCAAGGTAAACAACCCCCAAAATGATATGTTTAAATATAAACACTGTTGACATTAAAGGAATAAAGTAAATCTGCTTTGAAACTGAAGGTTATAATCTTACAGACTAGTACCAATATCATTGACTTCAAATAAAAAAAAAAAATCGATACAATTTATATAGCAGAAAGTCAAATCATTATATTCCATTCTTTAGATACATTAATTCAGATTTGATGGAATACACAATACAATTCATATTTTACAGATTGGAGTCTTGGAGTGAAGTTTTAGAGTAAAATTTTGGAGTACATTCTTCAAGGATTTTGTTTGAATGAATTTTCTATTAGCACCTTTTTAAATGTTCAGCTTTAAATGTTTGTGCACACTCTTTCTATTGATTAAGTGTATTAGATATTAGAAAATACAATAATCTGAAGATTATATTCTCATTGAAAGGTAAACCACAAGTATTTAAGTTTGAGTGTACTTAGTTTTAATATTTGGACACTTTTGATACTTGTGATTATCCTAGCGGCTCCTATCTAACAATGTTGTAGTCAATAAGTCAAACTTGTGATCAACAGTCACCAGAAAAATGACAGACGAGACAACATATTCAATATCGACACATTCGGATCATCAGTTTCTGCTGTAATGATTCGGGTTATGGTTTTTAACGCCACTTTCAACAATATTTTAGTTATATTGTGGCGGTCAATTTTATTGGTGGAGGAAACCATAGTACCCGAAGAAAACCACCAACCTGCCGCAAGTCATTGACAAACTTTATCACATAATGTTATATCAAGTACACCTCACCTGAGCTGGATTCGAACTCACAACTTTAGTAGTGATAGGCACTGATTGGGAATTGGTACATAGGTTTATTGTAAATCAAACTACCATACAATCATGACTACGACGGTCCCCAATTTAATTTATGTATTTAAGCTCAAGATAAAGACTAAATACAGTGTTTTATATACAGTGCTTCGCACGTCTCGAGCAGTCTTCAGATGTTTAACTGATTTTAAAAGATACAAGTAGCATGTCTAAACACAAGTGATATTTATTGAATGAAGCTATACATGTATATCATCATAAGCCAATAATAATCTGCCTTTTTAAGACATGATGAAATGTCAAAACTGTTTTTTTTGTACCCACGTTTCAGTAGAAATATTTTAAAGCAATTTTATTTTACAGATGATTAAATCACATAAATTGATCATTTCAAAAATAAATCTTGAAAATATTATACTGGTAATTTAAGGTATATATATGTACTTACACTTAGGGATCAAATCAATTATATTTTCATTCATTCACAATGGAATCCCTAAAGAAATACTGCACATTTAAAGGTAATTTTCATTAAGATTTTTTTTTGTAATTTAGAAATTAGTGTCATACTGGAAATAGTATAGTCTAATATATAAAAAAAAAAAGGTACACTGCACCCAAACATGAAGAAATGTATGATAATCTGATTCAACCCACCATTTCTTTGGAAATGCCTGTACCAAGTCTGGGCCATTGTGGTTTTCCCAGTTTTCCGGTTATTAACTGATTTTGTCTGTTTGTTGACTTTCCCTTTGGAAGATTGCTCGGTGTTCGGTAATTTTGGTATTACCCTTATATACTACAAAATATTAGTGAATCTAACCCCTATGTTGGATTTTGAATCAATCCTTATACTATACATTTATTTAGAGTTAAATACCAGCAGGGGTGTGGAATTGCCATGCCCGACTCGTCCGACTCGTACATAGAACCTGCCGGACAAGTAGATTTTCCTGGCTAGCTTGTCCGGGGACAAGTAAAGATCAACAAATACAAATAATTTCTGATTAAAAGTCCTCAGGAAAGACAATTCCTCAAATGATACTATATCGTAAATATTGCCGGTTATATAAATAAATGTTTTGTGTGGTTTTTTTTTGGTTTTGTTGAAAACGATCGCATCAGTGATGTTCCGAAAGCAGCTAAAAATAACCTAAATTGTACATGTTCTAAGTTGAGTATTACGACCCGATTGCAATGATAATTGTACTGCATTTACTTAACGATAACCGGGGCAGTGTAACAGGTTTTTATTGGAGTTCCGAATGTGACGTTTCCTTGCTTGTCCATAGCTTTTCGTAAACAAACATGGCCTAACATCCATGAACATATAATACAAATCGGGTTGCAGTCTTTACAATGGACAAATATTTAATAATAAAAAAGACTGGGAAAGGTTCTGGCCACAATGAACATCACGAGAAAGTTAACAAACACCAAACTCTAGCGGAAAAGGACACATAATTTGAAGAAAAACACCCAAGGGGATAGCCGATTTCTCATGTTTATTGCTGAATTCTGATAGTGTCTCATATTGCAATATCTGCAGAAATCATTAATTTTCATTGGCAAAATCGTGGACAGAATGGATACTTATCTTCCCACCAGTCAGAAAAAAAAATCAAAGCAAAGTATGAAGACGCCACTAAAACTAAATACGTGGCTGGTTTGATGGATTGCAATATCTGCAGAAATCATTAATTTTCATTGGCAAAATCATGGACAGAATGGATACTTATCTTCCCACCAGTCAGAAAAAAAAAATCAAAGCAAAGTATGAAGACGCCACTAAAACTAAATACGTGGCTGGTTTGATGGATTGCAATATCTGCAGAAATCATTAATTTTCATTGGCAAAATCGTGGACAGAATGGATACTTATCTTCCCACCAGTCAGAAAAAAAAATCAAAGCAAAGTATGAAGACGCCACTAAAACTAAATACGTGGCTGGTTTGATGGATTGCAATATCTGCAGAAATCATTAATTTTCATTGGCAAAATCGTGGACAGAATGGATACTTATCTTCCCACCAGTCAGAAAAAAAAATCAAAGCAAAGTATGAAGACGCCACTAAAACTAAATACGTGGCTGGTTTGATGGATTGCAATATCTGCAGAAATCATTAATTTTCATTGGCAAAATCGTGGACAGAATGGATACTTATCTTCCCACCAGTCAGAAAAAAAAATCAAAGCAAAGTATGAAGACGCCACTAAAACTAAATACGTGGCTGGTTTGATGGATTGCAATATCTGCAGAAATCATTAATTTTCATTGGCAAAATCGTGGACAGAATGGATACTTATCTTCCCACCAGTCAGAAAAAAAAATCAAAGCAAAGTATGAAGACGCCACTAAAACTAAATACGTGGCTGGTTTGATGGATTGCAATATCTGCTGAAATCATTAATTTTCATTGGCAAAATCGTGGACAGAATGGATACTTATCTTCCCACCAGTCAGAAAAAAAAATCAAAGCAAAGTATGAAGACGCCACTAAAACTAAATACGTGGCTGGTTTGATGGATTGCAATATCTGCAGAAATCATTAATTTTCATTGGCAAAATCGTGGACAGAATGGATACTTATCTTCCCACCAGTCAGAAAAAAAAATCAAAGCAAAGTATGAAGACGCCACTAAAACTAAATACGTGGCTGGTTTGATGGATTGCAATATCTGCAGAAATCATTAATTTTCATTGGCAAAATCGTGGACAGAATGGATACTTATCTTCCCACCAGTCAGAAAAAAAAATCAAAGCAAAGTATGAAGACGCCACTAAAACTAAATACGTGGCTGGTTTGATGGATTGCAATATCTGCAGAAATCATTAATTTTCATTGGCAAAATCGTGGACAGAATGGATACTTATCTTCCCACCAGTCAGAAAAAAAAATCAAAGCAAAGTATGAAGACGCCACTAAAACTAAATACGTGGCTGGTTTGATGGATTGCAATATCTGCAGAAATCATTAATTTTCATTGGCAAAATTGTGGACAGAATGGATACTTATCTTCCCACCAGTCAGAAAAAAAAATCAAAGCAAAGTATGAAGACGCCACTAAAACTAAATACGTGGCTGGTTTGATGGATAAAGCCATTGCCAAGGTTAATCAAATTCAAAATGAACTTTATTGATATGAGAATGTTTTTTAACACAGTGTATTCTGTATCTAATAACAACTGGCTATTCTCTGACTGCATATTCCTAACTGAAATTCAAACTTAAAATGGCTTTCATATGGGCAGTGATGTTTGTGTTAACTTTATTACAACTATATTTCAAATTTTACGCAATGATGTAATAGACAATATAAACAAGTTCAATTTAGCAACTGTGTTTGAAAGTATTAAATGTTTTTACAAAAAAAACAGGACAAGTAGGATTTTGTCCAGACAAGTAACTTTTTTCAGATTACTTGCCCCAGGACAAGTAGAACATTTCAGTATTTCCACACCCCTGACCAGTAGTAAAACCTTTATGTATATATTGGGCAGTGAATCTAGTGCTCAAAATCAATGAAGCCACCTGTTAAAATTGATTCTATTTCAAAAGTTGGGCATAGTTGTAGCATATACATTAGTAGTGAAAGTGGATTGAAACAAAATAATAATGATATCAAGTCCACAGGGTGTAATATGTAATAATAGACTCAGACAAATAAATTTATGCTTCATAATGTATGAACACACCCCATTACAAACAAAACGACTGTTAAACTTCCATACATATTTACAATGTTAATTATAGATACAATGATCATTCATAAACACAAACAATACCAGTAAGTGTTGACAGAGCCTCCTTTTAATTTTTACAACGGACACCACTGACACGGATCAATTACAATCTTTGTAATGGAAAGATATTTAATTAGGGGGTTAATCAATATTTTTAATTCCACCGGGACTAAACAGTCAACACTTTGAGCTATACAGTAGATAACAATATGTCACAACCGATGATCACGATGTTCTGATAATAGCATTGATTACCACTATCATATACATCATATGTATCTCTTTAATTAAATTCTCCCTCTTGAAATTGTCCGAATTAAATAATTTCTAATCTAATATAAAAGGCTAAGTAAGAGACAAGATTTGAATTAAATTAGGTTTGCTTGCTCGCAGTAACATCATATTTTTCTTTGCAAAACAACCTTTATTAACTAAATACAAACAAAAACATCAATATACACGTCATACAATTGTACATAATTTTGTTGTTGCCCTGTAGTATACGAAGCAGAACGTACCAACACTTGAAGTTACTGAGAGCGTCTCAATAATAGTTATCTATGTATCAGCTATTTATACCTCATTGACAACCCACCCTTACTACCACCAAATTTTTCCCCGTGCATCAATAATTTCCAAATCAAACAGGTCATAAAGACTTCTATACAAACATTGAAACTAAAAAGGGAAATCTCATATAACCCAAATAGAAATACATATATATCAAAATGATACAAGCTAATTTTAAGTTTTATAATATGATGGTCTCCACGAGGATTGATTGATTTTTGGTGTATAACGCCACTTTCAGCTATATCATGGCAACCAGTTTTAGTGGTGGAAGAAGCCAGAATACCTGGAGAAAACCACCGACCATGGGCAAGCAACTTGTAAACTTTATCACTTGTGGCTGCAAGTCGAGTGCACCCTTTCTTGTAATTTACAAAGCCGGGCACGAACTCATGCTGTCACAAGGATTGAGATGAATCCAAGATGTATATGTACTTGTATCATGCTGGCTAGGAAAGTGTGCAGCATTGTATATATGTGTGTCTTCATTATTGAGGGCATCTACACTAACTTATTTTTCAACTTGTTCAAAGACGGATATTTAAAATTGTCCAAAACTTATATATTTAAGTAATTAAATAAATAAATTAAGATTTCAAACGTTTTCTTATCAATTTTTTCCCAAAGCTATCCCGATCAATTAGTAATCATTACACTTTAAAGCGGCAAACAACAAATCAGAAACTGACTGCTAGACATTTCCCCCAGGTTGTCCACATTACATAATATAAAATATCTGCCTCTCAAGATAGATGGCATATGGTGGCTGGGGACAGTAGCCTGTATTTGTCTCTCACCCTTTTTTTTTTTTTTTTATATCTAATAGCCTAAATAGGAATCAGTAAGAGTCACTTGATGTTGATGGTATATTTAGAGGATTCATAACAAGAAACCACCTATTAAGGGAAACCTAAGACAAGAAGATGCTGAGAAATTAACCTATGTATTATCACTAATTACAAAACTTATCATTTAACAAAACCTTCAACTTTTAAATATCAATGGGCTGTGAAAAAAGCAGGTTGTTAAATGTTTGTTATCACAAGGTAATTTTTTTTTTCAAATCCAAAAAACTTTAGAAGTTACTGTATAAAATGAGGTATTGGTTAAAACAAAAATGACCAAAATTAAACTGTAGTTTGTATTCCTATATCAAACTTGTGAAACAGTCTGACTATACAAAAACTGCTATCATACATATACATGTATTGACATTTCTTATTTCCTTCTTTTAATCTTCCTTAATTTTTTTTAATAAACTATGTTATATATGGTTTAAAAAATTTGAACATGTGAGTTCGGATCCGCAATTCTTTAAATATATATATTTTTGGTAGAAATATGGTAAGAATGCAATAAAAATGGGAAGTAACTCTGCCTCAAAAGATTTTAAGATAATCAAAATGTACTTATAAGTAGAGTTATCTCCCATTTTAAGTGCATTTCTTCCTGGCTATTCTTGTTTAGGTTCTTTGCCTTTGGTTTTTCATGTTCCCAATGACTTTTAAATTATTTGACCTTCAAGGTATCTAATGAAGGTTATGCCAGAAATGTGTCATGTGCACAAAATTAAATATCTACACTTTTATCTACATGGTCCAAACTGCAGCATGTGCATACATGTACATGAACAATTAAACCAGGAAGTTTTTACTAATCAATTAAATCTGAAGAAAAATTTTAAATATACAAAATGCACATGTACTTTTCTGATAGTGATATATTGATCTAATAGTATGTTTGTTGTGGCTGTTATCTTGGATATCTGAGTAATATGTGTTGAAAACAATCAATTGTGTATGTATCATTTATACATGTGCATGTGCAATTTGGATTTAATGCATTAGCTAGGCAGTTTACATTTTAACATAGTCAAACCTGTATTAAGAGGTCACCTTTGGGTCAAAGAAACTAAAGATCGAGTAACACAAACCCCACTAAATAACGGGAGTGAACTCAGGTTCATTTCTGTATCTGACATGTAACAAAAAAAATCTGTTTTTTATTTTCTAATATCCATCAATAATAAATATTACAAATTTTCAAACAAATTATAAGAGGATACTAATAACATTTTATAAAATAACCTGATATCACCAGGAAGTCTCAGAAAAGCAGGAAATCTTCAGCAATTAGAATAAGATCATTGACAATACATAGTTCTAAAACAAATCTGTCCTTTCTACAATCTTTGTCATCTGATATTCTCATTTTACAACATGGCCTTTTTAAATTCAAAGGAAGTAAATAGTCAGATGATCTCTGAATTGCTTGATTATTGAAATTTGTGGAATGGTTAAAGTCTATGGTTAAAGACAACTATTGGAACAGATCACATCATTGAATATAAATTACACTTGTAAGTGGTTTGGTAGAGCCATAAATAAAATTTGGTGACACGATGCTACTAGTGTTCTTTATATTTTTTTTTCAAAATGAAATTTCAGGGTTAGTTATGGTGTTTAACGCCACATTCAACAACATTTCAGCTATATCGTGACAGTCAGTTTTATTGGTGGAGCAAACCGGAGTACCCGGTGAAAACCACTGACCTGTCACAAGTCACTGACAAACTTTATCACATAATGTTGTATCGAGTTCACCTCGCTATGAACGGCGTTCGAACTCACAACTTTAGTGGTGATGGCACTGATTGCATAGGAAGTTATATATCCAACTACCATACGATCACAACCATGACGCCCCAATGTGAAATACAATTTGTATGTTAAGGATTTAATCAGCTGTTACATTTTGCAATTTACTGATTGGTTAATAATTACAGTTGATGAATATGTGTTAAGATATTTATACATACTAGATATGATTGCAAAAAAATCTTTACAATATTTTTTTAATGAGTCATGTGGACTGCATCAATGGTGCCAATTGTGATTTTATTTCCTTTGTCTTAGTTGGCCACAGGATTTCTCTTTCCATTGCAAAACAAGTACCATTTGTCTTTAAATGTCAAAATCACTGAACCACCACAGGTAGTATTAAACAGGTGACTATACCACCTGTATTTATTATTATTTCTTAATTACCATCATTAATTGCTCAAGAATTGATCATTGTTATCATGTTTCCTGTCAGCCAGAAATATCTAGTTCACTGTGATTCTAACCTCTGATCTTAGGTCAATTTAAGAAAATCTGTTCAACTAAAACATTTTCAAACAAAAATAATTTACAAATGAAATCAAACGTATTCACTTTTATAAAAGCAAAGAAAATAATACTGTTAACTTCTTATTACAGATTTTTTTTATCTGAAAACTGACACTCTTAATTTCAAGGGGCCGCTGTGGTCATGATCTTATGGTAGTTGGATTTACAAATACCTATGCAATCAGTGCCTATCACCACTAACGTTGTGAGTTCGAATCCCGATCAGGCGAGGTGTACTCAATACATTATTATGTGATAAAGTTTGTCAGTGGTTTTCTCCACTAATAAAACTGACCGCCACGGTACAGAATAACTAATATATTGTTGAAAGTGGCGCTACATGAAAACACCATAAACCTAACCCCATAACCCTTAATTTCAAAGAAGAGTACTCAGTATCAGTGTTACCTTAATTTCTATGTATTCAACCCAAATGATCAAACAATAAAAGAGTCTTTCAAAAATATGTAAACAACAGTACAAAATATCTATTTTTTTTCTATCAATGTACAAAACTCAATGTGTCCTCAATCAATACACAAATATATTTGTACTGGAACTATAAATATACTAAACAAAGGACAAGAAAACAAAAGTCAATTTTAATGTTTCTCAAGCTATTTTGGGAACAAAAAGCTTGGCAGAGGACTGATGATAATCATTGTTTTCACAACAGGTAAATAAAGTAAGTCCACAGCCACACAACAGTTAGTAACAACAAAATTCATACACTAACACAGTGTTCTTGCTAGCCCGTTTTTCCAGGGCGCAGCGCCCACCCTTGTCCGAGTGACGCCCTGCCATGCCCTTTGTGACTAACGTGGATGTCTTTTTCCATACCTGTTACTAGTTCATAATAATAGATTTTTCATATTAAATGCATAAAGTCACGATTAGCATTATGTGTAAGACCGCCATTTTTTTTACAGGTAAGTTGTTCACGTGATGATTTATTATTGTTGTTTTGGTTTATTTGGGTTTATTTCTTATTTATATTAAATATTTAAAATTGCTTACTATAGAAAATATCGTTTTAATCTTTCAATTTTATAAATAAATAATCGTGATTTTGAAAATTATTAAATTATGAAGTACTGGTTCCCAGCATATATTTCTGTCAACATTCGTTTAACGCGCGGTAACATATCAAGGTAAACACATGTGATTAGGCTATTTATAGCTTTCGGCGAGTGATTGAAGTTGAATTTTAACGTTTTGTCAGGAATTTTCATTCTTCTAATCATAATGATCAATTCTAATTACGATGATAATTAAGATAACAATAGCTGTTGAAGTAAAAAACTTGATCATTTAATATAATTTTTTTTTTTAATTTCACCCACAAAGGACGGAAATATTTAATGGGATATTAAAGCTCGTTTTAACATATATTTTTTCAACTCGTGACGAAGGTTGTTTCTTTTCAATTTAATTGTAAAAACAATCCAAATATACTTTGCAGTATGCATTTCCAGTGTTTGCATGGAGATTCAGGGGTTTCAAAGTGGGCCGGTACCCGGTACTTTTACCCGCCTGAGATCGTGTATAGTACAGGCAGAAATTACTGAACCCCCCAAAATTAGCGGTGGTCAAAACCACAAGTACGATGGTCGATAGGCTTGTGGAATATTTTTCATAAAAAATTAATGTTCACGTCAATTGCTGAATTCTCGCATTCAAATCGAACAACTGCGTCACGACCAAGTTGATGGGATATTCCGTTTTAAAAATAAATTACCTAAGAATCGTAAATAGCAGTTTGCGCATGCGGTAAATAGATATGTTTTCGCCCCAATATCTTTTCATCCTTGTGTAAAACTCGGACCGGAACAAAGCTGACATCATTTCAAAATAAAAAAATGACCGATTACAAATTATGTTCAAACACAATTTAGTGTAATCTCCAGTAATATAAGTATGATCATTATGTATTATGAATATATGACTACACAATATTTTGTGCGATTTGTTTTATCCATTTAAAACCCAGGGTCGAATCATTCTGGGGCGTGCTGTCTTGTTGCTTAACTCCGTCCATATTGTTTAACTTCCGGTATAAAAAAAAACAACAAACCTATGGCTAATTTATTTACATATTTTGACGGGGCCCTACCGCGGTTGTTCACAGAAATGAAAGTGTGCTGAAAAACATTTTTAAAAGGGGGTACGAGGAGATAAGGGATAGAAAATTACTAGAAATCTTGACAAAGGACCGGACATGGCTCAAATACGAATTACATTGTAATGTCAAAACGCCGGCCCCCTTTGTTTCCAAAATAATTTAACTTTTGTGATTCAAATGTTAATAAATGTCTTCCCGCGAATCCTTTTTGTTCGAACATTTTTTTTGCACATAAGTCGTGAAAGTAACAATATATTGTTTTTGTTTAATTATATTTGTATTGATCTATTAAAAAATTATAAATTTGATTAAAGATTGATGATTGCAAATTAAATTTATATGTTTCATCAAGGACGTATTCTATATACGTCCTTGGTTTCATTAATTATGACACTTATATGTCTTGATCCTGCCAATGGTCTTTGATGAGTTTAATTACTGGTAATAAAGTAAAAAAAACACACAAGCCAAGGTATTGTGAAAAAGAAAAGGACAAAGCCAACAAAAGAATTTTGAGAAGCTTAAGCTTTGATAACAATGGCTTGGTCAAGCCTAGCTGCGGAACCGTAGCTCTTTATGGTCCTTTTGGTTATTTTTAAGATATGACAGACTATCTATGAATAATCTTGGCTGAAGTCTGTAAACTGAAATATTCAATAAAGAAATTGGGGGGGGGGAATCCAGGCATTATGCATGGTCTTCACTCTTGGTGAAAACTGAACTCTAAAGTTAACGGGATTTTTCTTTCAAAAACACTTAATGTTTTGCAGTCTCTGAAGTACATTTGTTGGTCCACAAAATGCTAGATTTCAGGAGCTTACGCCCCCTGGACCCCTTACGGCCCTCAGCCTAATTTTTTAGGTACCTCCTAAAATTTAAGAAGTACCTCCTATTATAAAAAACTTTGAAACCCCTGGAGATTATATTAATATGAATGTCTTACCTATAGTTATACTAATAAAAAAAAAAAAAGTTTAAATATAACTACATTACAGTTGTGGAAATATGCAATTGTAAGAAGTAGAGGTAGAAAATACATAATTAAATAATAAAAAAACATTACTTATTGACTTCTATTTACTGAAGAGAAGTGCCCTTTTCAAGTCAATCTTTGCACATTAAAGTGCCCTTTTTCAGCCAACGTTTATGCATAAAAGTGCCCTTTTCAGAAGTAGCACCCTGCCCTTTTGAAATCCTAGCTAGAACATTGTAACAGATCAGGGTGCCCACTGAGTTTTGAAACTGGGGGTACAATTGCTGTTTTTTCCTTAACTTTGTACCCCTGCATATAGAAAGTCCCTACAATTTTGGGGGGTAAAAAACCCTCTGCAAATGGGAAAATTCTGACAATAATTGATCGGTTATACACCAAAATATATACATGTAGCAGAAGATATTTCCCATTCGTCATGGAACCAGTCACTTCACAGACAAGAGCTATTTTCACTCCTTGGAGAAGCGACAAGTTTTTAAAATTCTCTCTGCGAGTAGTGTACACAAAAATGACTGGCTACAAAAAAGACAACTTGCACCAGACAGCTTACACGAATAATCCAGTCGCTATATACTGTCTCCCTACAATTGTTACATTAACGCCTTGATGCATCTCATACACAGTAAAAACGTGTCAACCGGAAAAAACCAAAACAATGCATCATTGGATTTTTACATTAGCCACTTAGAGTAGGCATAGCAAATTACATATGTAAACATGAGTGATGATAATTTAATTGTTTTCATTGTAAACACATGTTCGATATTTTAATAACACGAAAAAAGATTATAGAAGGGACATCCAGTAAATTCAAGGTGAAATTGCAAGATTGATGCAAAATTAACGAATGGAGAGTTAGCCCTCATGAAATGATTGTCAATAGAGGGCACACGGTAATTAGGCCAAATAAAAAAATATGTGTGTTTACGGTCACCCGATCGACCTTATTTTTCAGCCGCAGACCCTAACCTTTTTTATCGGCAATTATTCGACACTCATTTTTGCTATGAATTTTTACACAGAATTCGGATAACCATTTTTGTTGTTTAATCAGCAGCAATGTTTTATTTATTCAACAGCTAGCTTTTTGTCGAAATTGAGAGCAAAGAAGGTAGAAAAACTGTCTCAACAAATAACGGCTTACCGGAAATTTCGAAAATGAAATACCGGAATCGGGAACGACTATTTCCGGTTTTGCCGACAATTAAAAAAAAAAATTAATGCCAACCGACCCTAGATTTTTTTGACATGTGATCGTAAACACACATATTTTTTTATTTGACCTTATTAAAAAAATGATAACTTGGGACTGTTCAAAAGAACTCCTGACAGGTACATGATCAAAATTACAACCAAATGGAAGCTTGATGGTTTGGTTTATGGTGTTTTATGCCACTTTCAACAATATTTCAGTTATATCGTGGTGGTCAGTTTTATTTGTGGAGGAAACCAAAGTACCCGGAGAAAACCACCATCCTGTCGCAAGTCACTGACAAACTAATGTTGTATCGAGTACACCTCATGAACTGGGTTCGAACTCGCAACTTTAGTGATGATACTCATCATGATAGGCACTGATTGCACAGGTGGTTGTAAATCCAACTACCATACTATCACAACCATGACGGTCCCTTGAATGAAAGAAGTTACACAACCATGTTATTTATTAATCCTGTCAAATTTCATGCCTACTGCTGGGGACTCGCTCATTTTGGTCGAATAAATGTGTGAAATGTGTTAAATTACTTATGAGGTTTCAATAAAAATGCATACATGCCAACTCTACCGAATTACGCAGTAGTCTATCAAATTTTTAAGTCTTCTACCGCCTACCGATTTTAGATGTTTTTCTACCGATTTAAAAAAATCATGATTTTTTTTATCGTGAATTAATATTGTTCATACGTTCTTGGATTATTCTTGTAGATATCTAAGACGTATAAATGAGCTAAGGCCAAAAAAAAATACATGTGTGTTTACGGTCTCCCGACCGACCCTAATTTTTGCTAGCGACCCTATGAATTTTTACACAGAATTCTGATAACCATTTTTGTTGTTTAACCAGCAGCAATGTTTTATTTATTCAACTGCTAGCTTTTTGTCGAAATTGAGAGCAAAGAAGGTAGAAAAACTGAATAATTCGTCATTTTACCGGAAATTTCGAAAATGAAATACCGGAATCGGATTCCGGGAACGACTATTTACGGTTTTACCGATGATAAAAAAATTAAAAAAAATAATCCAGACTGACCGACCCTAGATTTTTTTGACATGTGACAGTAAACACACATATATTTTTTATTGGCCGTACAAAACCAAATTATTTAGGCCCTTTCCGTAATCGTTTCCCTCTTAATTTGTACCGGAAACTTCCATTGATCAATTCTTTATCATTAAACCAATCAGAAACGGTATTTAAAATAAAGTTTTGAAGCACTACATTTTCATGGCGTCAGAAACACTCTTTGCAGACTTCTTACCAGCAAAATAAATGTGTTCAAGGGCACAAACTGTCATGAATGGAAACCAACTGGTGACCTCTTAGCAAGTTCAGGCCTCTACATTAACATATTTTTCAACTTGTCCCTTCGGACAACTAACTAAAAAAAGTACTTGTCCGACTCAATCTTTTAGTTGTCCGAAAAAAATTAATAAAAATTACAAAATCTAGAGAATAAATATCCAGGGCTCCCACTGCTTTCAAATTAGAGAGAGAAGTGACTTCTCTTTCAGAGAGCTCACAGGGAGAAGTGGGGAGACTTCTGGGAGAAGTCAATTGTGATTAATCGAAATATTGTTTCGCGACCCCTCTGACATTACCCTGCCCAAATTTAGTAAATAGTTAAAGCTGCCCGAACTGATTTGTTCTGGGTTTTTTTTATTGATAACTACCTTAAGGACATATATTCAATGTCACATTTTTATTTCTGTCTACCTTGATTGGAGTCTTGCATACCAGTGATTTTTATATGTCCCCCCCCCCCCTTTTCCTTTTGAAATATTACTGTGTTGTGATCCAATACCACACAATTTGTAATAATTCATATTTGTGTTATATAAATCCTTTTTTCTGGTAGGAAAAAATATACCTATATACTATATATACCAGTATCTAGGTATATTTTTCTTACCAGAAACAAGTGCCTGTGATATTAATAAAGCAAAGTATTTTATTTAAATTCACAGAGAAATACAAATTTTAGTGGATCTTTTCAACCAGATCAGGAAAAAGCTTGTAATATTTGTCCATTTCAAAGGTTTCAATATTTCCCAAAAGCCTAAATCAAGTCCTCTATGGCATTTTGCACAAAAGACGAGTTTAAATTTGGCGCCAAATTGATATCCGATAATTTTTACGTGTCCGTTCCGGAGTGATTCTTGTTCTTATATTTCAAATATTGATATTTCCATTCATTAAAGCATTTTTGAGATTGCGACTTTAATTTAGTCAATGTCCTTGAACTTCATCAAAGCATGGATGAACGATAAATGATATCAATAAAAGAGTTTTGATCTGGCGTTTCACTTTAGTTTTAATCAAAATAAATTATGGACAAATTGGAGATCAAACAGGGCTCTTTTATACAAACCCAGTATTTTATGCCAGTGGAAATGGATATGTCAATCGTACCGGCACGTTTGGGAATCTTTTTTTTTTCACTTGTCCCATCGGACAACCGTAATACAAGATCTACTTGTCCGACGTCAGTTTTCACTGGTACCGGACAATCGGACAAACGTTAATGTCGAGGCCTGAAGTTGTAAATCTGCAACATATCAGGCTCTTAACTATTGAAACATGTCATGCTTATTGTATCTTGGAAATGACATACACACCAAAACCTACGGTGAACGCCGATTGGACAAATCTGCTGCAACTTTATGGAACAGTCTTCCTCAAAACATTCGACATGTGCAATCAGTTAGCATTTTCAAGAAATTTTTAAAAACTCATCTTTTTAGAGCAGCTTATGGCGACAGTATTTGTTTTTGAACTCTCTTTTTAATTATATTTATTTTTGGACATGTGCAATCAGTTGTCATTTTTTAGAAACTTGTAAAGACCAAGTCATTTTTTTTTTTATTTATTTATTTATTCTGGACTCTTATTGCTACTTTTACTTTTATTGATAGGATTAACATTTTATGTGTTTTGTACAGCGCTTAAGAGTAATTGTTTTATTAGATAGGCACTTTATAAATATTGTATAATAATAATAATAATACATCTATTTTGATTAGATTACAGGAAGTAATCTTTTAATTGTATTTCATATGTATGTCACAGTCTGTGTTATTAAAACTCTGACAAATATATATATTTGTAAAATGCTAATTTCCATGGTTTTTTCATACTATATTTAAAGATTTGACTGAACAGATTTTATATCCAAAATGCAACAGAAATTCAGAATGCACCATTTTGCATCCTTATTTTTTCATGGTTTTATCATACTATATTCAAAGTTTTGACTACACAGATTTTATATCCAAAATGCATCAGAATGCACCATTTTGCATCCTTCTGAAAAAAAATTCTGCGAGGGGGTGGGGGCAAACCCCCTCAGACCTCCCCCTACCGCTTGTAGTCTCTCGAGGGTTGGCATGTATGAAAATAAATTGTGTCAATATCAATCAGGCATTGACATTTCAAAACCTTGATAGACCCGATTTATTAAAGCAAATATGATATACCTACCTTTTAACAGGGGCAATTTTTGCAATTCCCTATTCTTTGTAACATTAAATCTTGATGAATTCTGTCTTTTATCTTTCTTAATATTTGGTCCTGTGGCATGTATTTTGTTAATTTGTGCAGGTGGTGGATGTTCTGGGGGCAATATCTTTGCTGGTTTCTTTTTACCCTAAAATACAAAAGTAACAAATTAATACTTCTACTTCTACACTGGTAAGTCGTCTGACTATCACACGAATGCATAATACTGGACGTCATCCATCATGTGCTCATTAAAAACATATGTACATGTGCAGTTTAAAAACATTCGTGAGATTTTACTGGCTTCTGTGGACTATGAGGCTGGTCTTGAATGCCTCATAGTCATCAATTCCTAGAATGCCCGGTGGAAGATCATTCCAGTCTTTGATGATCCTTACAAAGAAGCTGTGTTTCTGCTGATCGCCAGTTGATCCTATCCTTAAAAATCTTCTTGGATGGTATTGTTGAGTCGTTCTAGTAGGTTTTTGTAAATATGGTGGTAATGGTATGGCTACCTTCTGGTGGATTATTTTGTGGAAGACTAGCAGGCATGATGTTTTGCACCTTTTTTGGAGTGCTTGAAGTTCCAGTTCTTGCAGGATTGATGTTACTATCCCAGGATCTCTTGAATATTCGTGCTTGATAAAGCGTGCTGCCCTTCTTTGTACCATTTCTATTTGATATACATATATGTGTTTTTGAAGGTGCAGATCCCATACACTACTGGCGTACTCAAGGTGCGGTCTTACAAGGCTGAGGTAGGCTTGTCGCTTGATATTTGTGGGACATCTGCCTAAATTTCGAAGTATAAATCCCAAAGATCTGTTGGCCTTTGTGAGGATATTTCCAATGTGAGTATCCCATGATAGAGTGCTGGACAGTTCAACACCAAGAAAAGGGTTGTTGTTTACTGATTCAAGCACTTGTCCTTCCAGGTGGTACGGGTATATGACTGGTTGCTTCCCTTTAGTTATTCTTAAGGTGTAACATTTCGATGGATTGAAGATCATCTGTCATTTCTTACTCCAGTTGACCATGGTGCCATAATGGTGGTGAGATAGTCTGGGAGTCGTTAACAATCATTCCTAGATGATACTACCATGTAGATGAGGCTGTCATCAGCGAATAGTCTTACTGATGATCCTATATTTTCTCCGATGTCGTTAATATATAGTAAGAACATTAATGTACCCAATACTGTCCCCTGTGGTACTCCAGATTAACCTTGACTGATCTTGACTCCTCTCCATCCACCAAGACTTTTTGTTCTCTCGTTGTTAACCAAGATTCCAGCCACTCATGTATATTACCTCTCACTCCGTAGTGGTCTAATTTCCGGAGGAGTCTGGTGTGAGGCACAGTGTCAAAAGCCTTGCTGAAATCAAGGATGAGCATATCCACCTGTTGCTTGTTATCCAAGTATCTGCTGATTTCTTCGACTGTGATTATTAACAGTGTTTCGCAAGATCTTTTTTCACGAAAGCCATGTTGGAAATCGGCTAATATATTGTGAGTTTCCAGATGTTCCATGATATGTTTAAAAATAATATGCTCCATTATCTTGCATGGCACCGATGTCAACGAGACTGGCCTATAGTTGACAGGTTTTGATTGATCTCCTTTTTTTAATAGAGCAGTGATGTTGGCTGTTCTCCAGTCGTATGGTACATTTTTCAATTCCAATGCTTTTTCAAAAATAAATTTAGGCATGGTGCAATTTCATCTGCGGCTTCCCGGAGTATTCTATACGAGATTGTATCTGGACCACTAGCTGTGTTGATATTTAGCTTGTATAGTAATTTAGCTATTCCCTTTTCCTGTATCTAGATACTTGAGATGTCCTGTGTCTTGCTTTTTCCCATTTGAGGTAAAGTTGATATGTCTTTGTCAGTAAAGACTGATTGGAATTGTTTGCTTAGTTATTTCACCTTAGATTTGTTATCCTCCATCTACTTCTAAGGTGGTTACACCACTACTTTCTTGTTTCTTAGATTTAATGTATCTCCAAAATTTCTTTGTAATACTAGTTCTTGCCTGCTGTTCCTCTGTGATGTCATCTCCGATGTAAAGGACATCTGCTATGTATTTTTTGTGTTCACATTCGATGTCTTTTTGATGGCCTTCCTTGTAGCTTTAAATTTTGCCCAGTCTTCTGGTTTTCAGATGTTTTAGCTTTGTTATACTGTCTCTGTTTGGCTCGTATTGATCTCCTTATTCTCTTATTTATTACTAAAGAACATATACAGATCGACTATCAACAACATACTAAAATCTGACAGATGTGTATTGCAGATGATTTGTTTTCAATGACAGGAAGAAACATTGACTTATTATTTACAGTCGCCATGTTGAATTTCCATGTTAAATATGGCGGCCATCCTTGGCACCGACTCGAGACAACACTGACGTAAATTAAAAGTCTCACCTCATTGTCTGTATTTTCTGAATTTTCCTTTGCACCAGCTTTTGTGCCACCCGCTGATTTAGCCACCGTCTGAAACGATAAAACGAATTACTGAGGTCGTAAACAAAAATAAACAAAGGTATTATACTCCCAATCGTGATATCTGAGCGTCAAAGTGGGCATTTCCTTGTATAATAAGACTTTCCGTGTATCTAAGAATTTCAGGACATTATTATTTTCTTTACTTACCTTTTCCTTTTTCGGTTTATTCCCCGGCATGGCGAGAGAACTCGTGTCCCCCGGGATATATCTAATGATGTAGGGATTTTGCTACGACACACAACAAGCTTTTTTATTGGTTAGTTAATATCACATGCGGCTAGCTATTTTTAGTATCTTATCATGTGACAAATACTGGAAAAGCGCGAATTTACGAACACATTTAGTCACATATTTCAATATGATTTAAAGCTGCTGTGAGTATTTACTCCCAGTTTATTCCAAATCAAACATCAAATAGTGAAATACGATATGTTCCGTTATCAATATTACAACTATAGGTCTGCCTATGACTTCAATGAGATTGCGCTACCACCTGGGTTCATCCCAATTCTTTTGTGGGGTCCGAGTTGCTCATCTTTTTAGTTTTCTGTGTTGTGTGTTTTTTTTAGCTTGTCTTTGCCCTGTGTCTTGTATGCCTAATGCTGCCAGTGTTTCTGGATTGTTCATTCTTGATTTTCCCTTCGGTTTTTCCTAACGTTTATTTTCATAAGATGATAATAAAGAGATGTACAAATGTAATTTAGCGTTTAGTTCGCAACATGTGAATAGTCAATATCGCATCACCTACTGAATTAATGACGCGAAATCACAGAGATTTCAGGTAAAGTACTCAAACCGAATTCGAAAATATATTCGATACTTTCGACAATCACTGGAACCAATCGTGTTTCCTCGATAGCTACAAAATGTATCTATAGTGTTCCTGAAAACAAATTTGCCTACCTAAAACACATCCTGTAACATACCTAATTTTATTTAAAGCACAAATTCAAGGAACCCTGTGGTTTAGCGAATGCCTGTTGAATCCTTCGGTCATATAAATAGGACATTAACATTCTGTTCTGCAAATGTGCACCCTTTTTTAAAAGGAGGATCCGGTGATGGCGTGATACGAATCAAATTATATATAAAATTCGGTTTTAAGCCGAGACGTAAATCTCTCTCTCTCTCTCTCTCTCTCTCTCGTTTTTTCGTTTAGTTTTATATTTTTTTTTAGAATGCTGGCAAACGCTCCTTGCACGGCAAGGATAGCTACCAACAGCTTGTACAAAGTGGCTCATGTCCGACTTAAAAGCAACATAAAAAACCAATTCATTTGTTTTCTGAAAGTATATATTATACACTTATTAACTGGGTATGAGGGTAATAGGACTTTTATTGTCCTCAAGGTACCAGCTTTTTCCTGAGGCAACACAGAGGAAAATCGTTGCAGAGGGGACAATAAAAGTGTTGTTACCCGAATATCAAGTCCGTATAAGTATTAAATTATTATACTGAACAACTGTGCAATTCATAATTCAAAATTGTTCGCCCATTTCTGATGGATTTCTAGTCTACTTTATTAGTGTTTTTTTTTAAACTAATACATTTTAATGTGTGTACACGTATTTGAAGAAGAAATTAATTTAAAAAAAAACATTTTTTCACGGGGAGGGGGGGTCGCCTCTGGTAATTTGGAATACAGGGGTGTAGCTGGGAATTAGAAAACACCCCCCAGTCATTTATTGACACATTAAAAAAATCATACCCATTCATATATTCCTTACCTAAAATGTCGACCCATTCATATATTTTATTTAACTGAAACCGAGATTTTATTTGAATGAATGCGAGTTCACTTCTAATTTAGTTCTGTTTAACTTGTGTAAAATTATCAGACAAACATTGAGGCAAGGTAAAACTATTATAAAGTGTGATCAAAAATATTTTAATGCTTAGTGAACAAACGCATTTTAATAAAGAAAGAACAAAGAAAGTACATGCATATAGTGCACAACTCTCAAACATGCAGACAAACGGCCTGCCGAATAAGTCTGCCTAATAAGAGACATAGTGAATTCCACGCATATCTTTCATTTTGATTTCGGAAATAAATTCTGATTTTGTATTGCTTCAGTTTTTCTACTTAATTATATATAATGCTAGCAACACACAGTGGCTAGCAATGACCAGTGGAATTTCCACAACACGTGCATCAAAGGATGTTATAGATTACTTTTTTTTTCAAAAGTGACATAAGGTTTGTATAAGCTTAAACAATTAAAAGGGTAATTAGGTGATCAATCTATATTAATTTGACACTTGATTATTCAATTATCGGAGGATTAAATGTCAGATTCCTCGCAGGACATCGACTGCAGATCGTAGTGATCAAACATAGGAATTCATCTGTGTATTAATGTATTAAAGATAAGACCCATTCAAATATTATTTGCTTACCAATTATACCACCCATTGACATATCCCAATACAAATTTTCCACCCCTGTCATATATTTGACAGCTCAAAAAACCGACCAAATCCAGCGGCACGTCTGTATATAGGAAGTGACCCCCCCCCCCCCGCATTTTTGATATTTGTCCTCTATTAGAGGGTGATAGGATCATTCCATTATACGTCATTTATTTTAGATCAATGAGATGAATGACTTGAAAAAGTCAGGGAAATATGATTGCTGTAATTACAACAGGGCATGAGGGGGGAATAGTTATTGTTTACTTGACGTCTGCCGTCTCGGTAATTTAGCTCGCGCAATGAAAAAGTCCGAGGACTTGTATGACGTCATTAAATTTAAGCCAATGAGATGAATGATTTAGAAAAGTTCGGGAAATATGATTGCTGAAATTACCACAAGGGGAATAAACCTACATTTTTTTACAGGCACCACCGGGGGTATAGTCATGCAGTTGATTTTAGGATGCAATAGCAAAACTACTATCATGTTTTTATAAAGGAAAAACGATAGTGAAGTATAATAAATCTTTCTATTGATCTTGAAATATACATTGCTACTAGTTTTGTCATTTTTGTGTTCGAAATGAAATGCAAATACTTTTAAAGATTGGGATACAATACAGCATCAAGACAATGGAACAGGAACAAGTAAAAACTACGAGTTTTCATTAGACAAACAAAAAATGAACTAAAAAATCAAATGATCCTTTTACAGTATCAATATCTCCGGTTCCATTACTGTATGCATTTTCGATATGCATATTTCTACCATGTTGCCATGCATTGAAGATTACATACATACATTTAAGATAAAATCTAGATAAATTATAAGTCTTATATGGACTTATGCGGTAAAGACACGACTTTGGGTAATGGTAATGGTGTTTAACGCCACTTTCAACAATATATCGGTTATATGGTGGCGGTCAGTTTTATTGGTTGGAGAAACCGGAGTACCCGGAGAAAGCCACCGACCTGTTGCAAGTCACTGACAAACTTTGGGACATAATGTTGTTTCGAGTGCACCTCCGCGCCATGAACGGGATTACAACTAACAACTTTAGTGGTGATAGGCACGGATTGCACAGGTAGTTATAAATCCAACTACCATACGATCACGACCGACATCCTCTTGAATAAAATTCAACACAAGTATATATTTTCTGGCAAAAAGTATAAGATTACACAATCCAATTTTTTATAATTTTTTTTACGGCTGACTGCATTGAATCTATCTTACCTCTTTGTATTAACACGTCCATGAAACCATAATTACAGTTTCGAATTCAAATACATGTACATGGATTTATATTATCCTTAACATAAAATTGAAAAGAAATCAGAGAAAGACACCACCTTGTTTTTGTAATGATATGCGTTTTGATTGATTTGATTTGATTTGATTTTTGGTGTTTTAACGTCACTCAGCAATATTTCAGCTATATCATGGCGACCCGTTTTAGTGGTGAAAGAAGCCGGAGTGCCCGGAGAGAACCACCGCCCATGAGCAAGCAACTGGTAAACTTTATCACTTGCGGCTGCGAGTCGAGTGCACCCTTTTTTGTAATTTACAAAGCCGGGTGCAAACACACGCCGTATCGGTGATAGGCGTGTATGAGTTGTTAGGTAATCCAACTACCTAACTCATTGAGCCACCCGGGCCCTGATATGTGTTTTGAAGGCAACATAAGTAAAGTCATTCTCTATCCAGAGTTGTCGTTCCTGCTACGCTACACTCCATCTCTGTCAACGCCCATTTTACAAGATTTTTGTAAAATTTAGAAACAGTAAAAAAAAATATACTTAAAATTGTTTTAATTATTGTAAATATCAATAAAGATGAAAATAAATCACTCATTTCAAATCTATTCTCTCTTAAAAATGATTTGTGGTCGTTTTTAACTTTTTAATTTTTACCTCCGCACAATAGTTCTCCAAAAAATGGGGAGAAAATCATTTCTAAGAGAGAATTGATTTGAAATGAGTGATTTATTTTCATCTTTATTGATATTTACAATAACTAAAACAATTTTAAGTACATTTTTTTACTGTTTCTAAATTTTACAAAAATCTTGTAAAATGAGCGTTGACAGAGATGTTGTGTAGCGTAGCAGGAACGACAACTCTGGATAGAGAATGAAGTAAAGTCTGAAGATATCAAAGGGGTAATCAGAAGCTGTAAAACGAATAGTGAGTGAATGAGTGTTGTTTAACGCCAATTCAGCAATTTTTCAGCTATATTATGGGAAGAACAAGTTAATAAAAGTTTCAATGAGATAATATCCGCTTTCTTCTAGACCAACATGCTGAGTTGGATTTTTATAGTGTTAGCTCACTGAAACAACAGTCCGGTGGTAGACATGTCGCTCCACTCGGACACATTATTTTGATTCCGAGCAGTCATTGCTCTTTCTCCTTAATGATGCGTGCTTAGCGGAGAACATAAACCGAAGAATGACAGACAATGCATGTTTCTTTTTATGAACACATTTTAACTTTCCATTTTTGTCTTTAATGAAGAATAACAATTAAAAAAAATATGTTCGATTTGAAAAATCAATGAACTAATTTTCTAATTGCTTTTCCGAAATTCATGTACAGATCAGTTACTTCGGTCAGGGTTTTTGTCGACCAGAATTAGCTTTCTTTTCACGTTCTGTAACGATTGCTTTCCTTTGTTTAATTTCCATTTCAACCCGTTTCAGAGAATACGCAAATCTGCGGTTCCAGTGGTACCATATTACACCACGTACAAATCCATCAGCTGATATTGGTATTAGACCCCCTTCAACATACATTCCATTCAATACGGAAATATCCAGTCTTTGTACCACCAACCAGCGAGATCCTTCTGTGCACAGTGGGCAAACCATACATCGTTATCACGGTCAAATGTGCTGAACTGCATTCCACTTTGATATGTAAGCGAATCTCCACCTGTACCACCTTCGAAGTCGGATACAAATAAACGGTAAAAATCAGTTTCCGGTGCGACACGAAAATTCTTCCACTGAGAAAACGCTTGACGACCTACTCAATCCCACATGTCTATGCGAAGTGAATAATTCGTTTCATAAGTCAGCTGATGTATTACTTCATTTCCCAGCCAATACTCTCGGTTTACATGACCAAATCCACCGACGTATTTATTCCACCCTCGAGTAAAGTTCGTACTGCCATCTTCACGGCGTTGTACATATGACAGTCCTTCGACCAATGTTTGGACATCTTCATCTGTTCCAATTAGTGATCAGAGTACAGAATAAAGTGACCTCCATATTTTGCCCATTAGCAGTCGATACAAGAAAATGACTGGAAAATCTGCAACATTTATTTATAGAAACGGAACATAAGAAGGATGGTATGTTTTGGACAACATGATTGGGCATTTCTCATTCAGTAACCATAGTCGCAATGTGTTTAAAAACTTTAGCATCACTTATTGTTAATCTCCTTAACAGTGAAATATAATTTTTAAGCTATGGCCTTATTATGATCTGGACCACAGGCGCTCGTGGCACGGAATTACCACCTCCGTTTTTAACTTTCTGTTTACATAATGTTAATAACACCAAATTAAAAGACACTAATAATATCCAGATAAATGATTGTTATAAAAATTATAAAGGTGAGACTTTACACCTCAAATTTTGTAAATATATATTGGGTTTAAATAAGAAAAGTGTGAACCATGCTTCTCTTTCTGAACTGGGAAGACACCCTTTACATTATGATATTGTTAAGAGTCTACTGAAATATTGTTATAGATTAGAAAATCTAACAACAGAGTTTCCTTTATTGAAGGATGCCTTTTTATGTAGCAAGAATCTTCATTTTACACACAGTGTATCTTGGTACTCATCAGTTAATAAACTATTGAAACTTTTTAACATTCAAGACAACAGTATGTGTTATAATAAAAGTAAATTTGGTTTTATACTGAGAAAATGTCTTAATCAAAAATATTTATCTGACTGGAAAGATACCAGCGAATCATTAAAGGATGGAAAACTTACCACATATTTATTTTTAAAGACCAATTTTAAATTAGAAAAATATCTCACATTAGTGAAAAAATATGAATATAGAAAATCCATTTGTAAATTGCGCACATCCGCTTATAGACTTTTTATAGAAACTGGTAGATACACCAATATACCCAGAAATGAAAGAATATGTAAAAAGTGTACAAATCAAGAAATTGAAGATGAAACTCACTTTCTCACTAGATGTCCAAAAATTTAGTGGGGAAAGAGATGATCTTTTCAATTCTATATCAGCTAAAGTTAAAAATTTTACCAATTTATCTGATAAAAATAAATTATTTTGGTTGTTGAATTGTGAAAATCAGGAGATCTTAAACTCTGTTGGAAGATTTCTTTACCAAAACATGCCCTAATTACTACTATATATTTATATTATCTACTTTATGTATTTATAACATGTTTGTATGTCATGTTCTATCAATCATCAACTCTTTCCCTCTTGTGAGTTTATATGTGTAATTTTACTATATGTGTAATTTCTGTTTGTCCCTCGAGAGCCCATAATTGGAATAAAATTTATTTGATTTATTTATTTGATTTTATTTATCTTCAATAAAATTTCTTTATTTCTTTATTATTTCATCTCTTTTTCCTTATTTTAACTTTTTCGTATCCATATTCATACAATCTTATGTTAACAGCAACTTACATGTTTCGACCCTATTTTTACTAATTATCCACAAGGCAAGAGACTCCGAAACTATAAAAATCGTACACCTGTTCGCTTTGGGTACATTTAAGACACCTTCTTTTCATTATGTAATTCAAACTAGGGCATGTATAAATTCCTAAAAGACGTACACTTTCGCCTCTGTTCTTGTTTTGTGCATATGATTGCTCAGTTCTCCAGAATTTTAAGACTGCTTCATTTTTCGTAAAGTACCCTTCTGATGACGGACGTAGAGTTCGAGTCTAGTGCCAGTGAACTCCGAATGTAATTACTTCAACAATAGGGAAAGAAAAGTTCGAAAAACTTTGCCGGGTTTTATTGGAAAAGTATGAGTTATCGTTTCTATTTTAACCCAGTATATTCAGTTTTAGTACACTGTTATTAAGGATAAACATGTAACTACATTAGAAACTTAAGATTGTAAGTTTAGTTATAAGGTTTGCAACATCAACATTTACAATAAAAAGATAAAACATTAATGGATTTCAGTACATTACAGTTAAACCGATACGTACATCAAAAAGAAAAAGGAAATGAACGGAAAGCATTTTATGTTCAAATCGTGGTCTAATAATTTTATCACAAGTCATAACGTACTAGACAAAAGTAAATGATATGTAATCATAATGAAAAGATATGTTGTATTTTCTCTGAAAATTTGAATATGATGTAATGGTTTTATTATCGTTGTAATGTCTGGTTTAGAATACCCAAGGCAACCTAGCATTTAAAGTAAACCAACATCGTTGCAATTTCTTCTTTTTTCGTTTATCTTGTATTTTAAAAAAATCGATGCATATCAAAGATGGCGTTAAAAACCTACAATCCTAAACCAGGGTAGAGTAAAACTTGAATCATTGTTAATACATTTAATATAAATGAAACAAATTATGAATAGAAACAGATTTCTCATTTATAAAGGTTAAAGCAGACCGAAGGGTTAAGCAAGAATGGACAATCCAGACACCGATTGGCAACACAAGATACAGGACGACGACGAACAAACACAGAAAACTATAAAGATGAGAAACACGGGCCCACCATTTTTCATGGTAGATATTGAAAATGAGGATTTTTATTTTAGTTTAAGCATATTTTATTTGCTCAAATGTGCAAAAAGGATAAGACACAAGTTAAACAAACTTATGAAGTCTTCTCCTATATACAATAAGTTACAACATTATTTGATAGTGCATGCATGCATATAAATATTTCTTACATTAATATGTGTAGATTGAACTAAAACAGAGAATGAAGAAAGGAATGAGAGAGAGGGTTAGTGGTGATGATGTGTGCGATTGTTGTTTTGGTGAACAACTAGACAACAAGAAACCTTTCAGACCTCTTTATATATTCAAACACATGCTTAAAAATATTTTCGTTCTGTTCATACGGGAGTGTAGGATTACCACAGGTCAAAAGTGTAAGGTCTAAAGCACAATAATTAGGTAGCCAGTTGAGATTTTGAAACAATGTATGTCTTATATTTGAATAATGGGAACAATCGAAGAAGAAATGATAAATGAGGAGTACAAAACGTCCCCCTCCCAAATACTAAAACAGTGGAAATATCATTATAATTGAAGGAAAGACATAAAACATACACCTTAATTAGATTATATATAGTTGTAGTTCAAGAAAAGTTGAAGATAGACCAATTGAGTATTTAATTAAGAAATTCAAGGAAGCCATACTGTGTTGTGCGTTTTAACATGGGTTGCCGGATATTAGTACATTTGTTTTGTATTTTATCCCGTGTGGGAGCGAGGGATAAAATTTACTAATATCCTGCCAACTCATGTTTAAGCTCACAACACAGTATGGCTTCCATGAATTATTTCGATTATAACAGTACACATACGGTAGTAAACTTTGATGGGAAAGACCGTAATTTATATTTACGTTTGCGGGCAATATCACACACAATTGATGCTGCCAAATTCGAGCAGACGACAACTCATCAACATGTGCTTTTACGATGGGAAAGTATGTCTTATTGATCACAGGCACTTGACCGATGGACCTTAATTTCCCCGTGTTTGCCACGGGGGTACGTACTTTCAGGGGACTAGTAACTATGTAGAGCCTCTATTTCTGGGTCCTGAGTCCACACGAATACTAGAAACACATTTCTACATTTCTAGTATTCGTGTGGACCCAGGACCCAGAAATAGAGGCCCTACATCGTTACTAGCCCTGAAAATACGTACCCCATGGCAAACACATTTCTAGTATTCGTGTGGACCCAGGACCCAGAAATAGAGGCCCTATGTACATCGTTACTAGCCCTGAAAATACGTACCCCCGTGGCAAACACGAGGAAATTAAGGTCCATCGGTCAAGTGCCTGTGTTATTGATGGAGCATCCGTAGCAATAATATTGTGTTTGCACGTTTTAATTGCACATCATATATTTATTAATTTTGTATTTGTTGATTATTTTCAGTGAATATAGATAAACAACCGTGTAAATATTTTTTGGGGGGATTTTATTACCTTGCTTAAATGTGTGCACCGTGCATGCATGTGCTAATGAGATTTTGCCATCTAAATAAATTGTTTTTTGTTTGCAAAGCGAAAGAAGGACGTCATATTAGAATCATTTATATTTTTACTCCGCAAAGTTCTGATAAGTCAGTGGGAGTTACTTCCCTTTGTACAGAAACTCGTAAACAAGATGATATTTTTGGCTGAGTATTTCAAATCAATATATATTGGTATTGCTCAAACTTGGCTGGATATTGTGATAAGAAAAACATTCTGTAGTAATCTATCAAAAAAAATAAGGTCAAGGGAAACTAAAACTAGAACGAGCACGAAAATTAAAAAAAAAATGTGAAAGGAAGTATAAAAATATTCAGCAAATCAAGATACATAGCTCCAGAACGGAAAAAGTGGTGTGGACGGTGATCGAACTTGGCCTGCTGTTTGTGATCTAGCTTGGTATTTCTTTTATGGTCCACGACCTTGTACATACATTTCCAACGATTTGCGGAAGGAGAACTTAAGTTATTGAGCCGAAACTATTTTTTCCCCCTGAAAATCAAGGGACATTCTTCCAGAACTGGAAAAATGTTAAGATACTGATCGGAAACCAAATGCGAGGCGTACGGACAGACATGGGTAAAACCTAATAACAAAAATAACGAGAATTTCCAGGTAAATTGTGGTTACCGCTAGGCAGAGGAAGCAGTGAACAACTGTGGAGAATCTAGAATGAAAAATTTAGATTGTTGTGATAAAAAAGTGTGATTAAATCTCTTGTCTGAACAAGACTGACAGTTTGTAGTAAGTAAGCGGTATTTACAATGCGACAACTCTGATAGTTAGTTACAACAGTTTTTCTCTACTCAGATGCGTACTATACAAGAATATTCTTTAGTCTTAATTGCATATTTAATAAAGGCAACTATGTGAAAAAGAGAGGTATTGCAATAGCAATTTGTGCAATTTTTTTGGGAGAAACACAATTAAAAAAAAAATCAATATGTTTCCAATAATGAAAGCAAGAACTATTATTGCAAGTAAATATTTTTGATATGTTGGCTGTGAGCTACCCGATGAATGCTATTCCAGTAACGTACCTGATGAAGGTTATTCCAGTAACGTACCTGATGAAGGTTATTCCAGTAACGTACCTGATGAAGGTTATTCCAGTAACGTACCTGATGAAGGTTATTCCAGTAACGTACCTGATGAAGGTTATTCCAGTAACGTACCTGATGAAGGTTATTCCAGTAACGTACCTGATGATGGTTATTCCAGTAACGTACCTGATGAAGGTTATTCCAGTAACGTACCTGATGAATGTTATTCCAGTAACGTACCTGATGAAGGTTATTCCAGTAACGTACCTGATGAAGGTTATTCCAGTAACGTACCTGATGAAGGTTATTCCAGTAACGTACCTGATGAAGGTTATTCCAGTAACGTACCTGATGAAGGGTATTCCAGTAACGTACCTGATGAAGGGTATTACAGTAACGTACCTGATGAAGGTTATTCTAGTAACGTACCTGATGAAGGTTATTCCAGTATCGTACCTGATGAAGGTTATTCCAGTAACGTACCTGATGAAGGTTATTCCAGTAACGTACCTGATGAAGGTTATTCCAGTAACGTACCTGATGAAGGTTATTCCAGTAACGTACCTGATGAAGGTTTTTCCAGTAACGTACCTGGTGAAGGTTATTCTAGTAACGTACCTGATGAAGGTTATTCCAGTAACGTACCTGATGAAGGTTATTCCAGTAACGTATCTGATGAAGGGTATTCCAGTAACGTACCTGATGAAGGTTATGCCAGTAACGTACCTGATGAAGGTTATTCCAGTAACGTACCTGATGAAGGTTATTCCAGTAACGTACCTGATGAAGGTTATTCCAGTAACGTACCTGATGAGGGTTATTCCAGTAACGTACCTGATGAAGGTTATTCCAGTAACGTACCTGATGAAGGTTATTCCAGTAACGTACCTGATGAAGGTTATTCCAGTAACGTACCTGATGAAGGTTATTCCAGTAACGTACCTGATGAAGGTTATTCCAGTAACGTACCTGATGAAGGTTATTCCAGTAACGTACCTGATGAATGTTATTCCAGTAACGTACCTGATGAATGTTATTCCAGTAACGTACCTGATGAAGGTTATTCCAGTAACGTACATGATGAAGGTTATTCCAGTAACGTACCTGATGAAGGTTATTCCAGTAACGTACCTGATGAAGGTTATTCCAGTAACGTACCTGATAAGGGTTATTCCAGTAACGTACCTGATGAAGGTTATTCCAGTAACGTACTTGATGAAGGTTATTCCAGTAACGTACCTGATGAATGTTATTCCAGTAACGTACCTGATGAATGTTATTCCAGTAACGTACCTGATGAATGTTATTCCAGTAACGTACCTGATGAAGGTTATTCCAGTAACGTACCTGATGAAGGTTATTCCAGTAAAGCATCGTGCGCACTAAATTAAATATCTACGTATTTTCTTTAATTAATATTAAACTACAGATGCTACGAAATAGTGACATTCTAAGTGGAAATACAAACATTTGAACAAAAATCAAAGTAAAGTAAAATTTGTAGAGAATGACAAGAAATAATGGAAGAATAAGTATATATGTATTTTAATTCCCTAAGTGAACCACGAGATATAGAAAAAACATAGTTAACAACTTCGTGACGCTAATAAATGCCTTGGGAATGGAGAATATCCCATTATTTGTACATATCAGAGCGGTGTCTTCAACCTATGCCAACATTTTGAAATATCATTTTCAAGGTATGCCAACAAATATTATATTACAGGTGTTTATATAGCAATTAATGACATTTACAGGTAAGTAAATTTGGAAATGCAGGTCTCAAAAGTGAAATTTATTATTTAAAAAAAAACAAAGCAAAACAAAAAACAATCTAAAAATATAAGAATAAGTCTGGTAAAATTTAATAACTAATTTATTGTTTGTGAACTTGTTCTCGTTATTAGTTAATGACTGTTGTTTAACAACAAGGGAGCTATTTTTCAGCCATGACATGGCTAGAACAAATTACATTTCGATGAGACGATGATGATGTCTGCTTTTTATTAGACCAACGCGCTAATTTGTTAGAGTGCTAGCTCACGAAAACAACAGTGCATCGGAAGACATGTCGCTCCACTATGACACCGTTATCCTACTTCTGAACCAACCAGTATTTGCTCTGAATCTTAAATATTGCGTCATTAGCGAAAAAGCTGCAAATACCAATCTTATTGCTTTTTCTTTGACCTGACTAGGACTTGAATCCATGGTCTTCTGCACTCGATTTGATTATGCTAACCATTACACAACGGGTGTGGTTTGTTCTTGGTACGCATAAAGCTATGCTATACTGTTTACTTGACATTAAAAAACAATGAACCAACCAAAGTATAAAGATGAAATACTGCTGACTTGAAACAAAAATTAATCAACCAACCGCAGAAAGATCTGGTCTTTCTGAATGAACAGATGTAAAGCTTATCAATTTATTAGAATTCTTTTGACCTATAGAGTATACCTGATGAATGTTTGACCTATAGAGTATACCTGATGAATGTTTGACCTATAGAGTATACCTGATGAATGTTTGACCTATAGAGTATACCTGATGAATGTTTGACCTATAGAGTATACCTGATGAATGTTTGACCTATAGAGTATACCTGATGAATGTTTGACCTATAGAGTATACCTGATGAATGTTTGACCTATAGAGTATACCTGATGAATGTTTGACCTATAGAGTATACCTGATGAATGTTTGACCTATAGAGTATACCTGATGAATGTTTGACCTATAGAGTATACCTGATGAATGTTTGACCTATAGAGTATACCTGATGAATGTTTGACCTATAGAGTATACCTGATGAATGTTTGACCTATAGAGTATACCTGATGAATGTTTGACCTATAGAGTATACCTGATGAATGTTTGACCTATAGAGTATACCTGATGAATGTTTGACCTATAGAGTATACCTGATGAATGTTTGACCTATAGAGTATACCTAATGAATGTTTGACCTATAGAGTATTCCTGATGAATGTTTGACCTATAGAGTATACCTGATGAATGTTTGACCTATAGAGTATTCCTGATGAATGTTTGACCTATAGAGTATACCTGATGAATGTTTGACCTATAGAGTATACCTGATGAATGTTACTACAGAAACGCACCGTGCGTACTAAAGTATATCTACCACATTCAAACAATCAGTTTATATGATAAGCCTATTATTCTGTTTATAAGATAAGCCTATTATTTCAGCAGTGTTATCTATATTTTCAGCAAAGAAAATCCACAGCAAATGTTTAACTACTGTTGTATTATCGTAGCCGTTAGGAATGCCAAGCTTGTTGCACGTGGAAGAAACTTGAAGCAGGTTATAATAAACAAATTTGTTAGGAAAGGTCATTGGCGACCAGTATTAAAGCAAGCTTTTTCCAACCATTGTCTTTCATTTGAGTCATTGGTAGAGCAGGAACTGCTAGCCCTTCCGTAGCACATGAATTCATCCCCGGTTTTAGTGGGGTTCGTGTTTCTCAATCTTTTGTAGATCCTGATTTGTCTATTTGTCCTCGTTCTTTTGTAGTCATTGTATTGTCTGTCCTTAGATTTACGGCTTCTGATTACCCCTTTGATATCTTAGATTTACGGCTTCTGATTACCCCTTTGATATCTTAGATTTACGGCTTCTGGTTAGCCCTTTGATATCTTAGATTTACGGCTTCTGGTTACCTCTTTGATATCTTAGATTTACGGCTTCTGGTTACCCCTTGATATCTTAGATTTACGGCTTCTGGTTAGCCCTTTGATATCTTAGATTTACGCTTCTGATTACCCCTATGATATGTTAGATTTACGGCTTCTGGTTACCCCTTTGTTATCTTAGATTTACGCTTCTGGTTACCCTTTTGATATCTTAGATTTATGGCTTCTGGTTACCCCTTTGATATCTTAGATTTACGGCTTCTGATTACCTCTTTGTTTATCTTAGATTTACGGCTTCTGATTACCTCTTTGATATCTTAGATTTACGGCTTCTGGTTACCCCTTTGATATCTTAGATTTACGGCTTCTGGTTACCCCTTTGATATATTAGATTTACGGCTTCTGGTTACCCCTTTGATATATTAGATTTACGGCTTCTGATTACCTCTTTGGTATCTTAGATTTACGACTTCTAGTTACCCCTTTGATATCTTAGATTTACGGCTTCTGGTTACCCCTTTGATATCTTCAAACTTTTCTTACTGGAAGCGATCAGAATATCCACCAACAAACCCATCAAAGTGCCAACACGTGTTTGCCCATAACCTAATGTTTTGTTTGTTATATTGGTCATGTCATGAACATAACTGAAATACTACACACTGGACTTTATACTTCAATCAAGCAATACCAATGTACATCTATTTGAAAAAAAAATTAAAATGTAAAAAAACAAAAAATACGACACGAGAGATTTCTGAAATAATAAAAGGTAGATATCAAAATTAGTGCACACGACACGTTTCTGGAATAACCTTCATCAGTTACGCTCAAAGTCAAAATATTGGAAAGCAAAATAAAAAGTCTTTGGGAGCAAGAAAACCAAAGTGCTTAATTAGCATAGTAAAAATCAGCTAAGGTCACCTATGCCCGAGGGAGGAGAACCTTTTGTTTTAATACATAATTAATTACATAATTTGGGAAATGTAAATTTCGATAAAAAAAAAATATCTAATAAACCATGTCAGTGCCAAGGCGCTGACTACTGGGCGGATGATACCCTCGAGAATAACCTTCGTCATGTATAATAAAAGTCGAAAGATTGGCAAGCCAAATAATTTAAAAGACTTTGGGAGCAAAAAAAATTAAAAAAAAACAACAACAGAGGATATAAACAGAATAGGCAACTTTAGCTAAGGTCACCTATGTCTAAAAAGAGGAAAACCTTAGTTTTTATAATAGTTTTTAGTTTTTATACTGAGGTCTTTGATACAAATTAGACGTAATTTACAAAATTCCAAATAAAACTGTTCAATGACATATTATATATACCCGAGCTCTATATTTTTTCAATGGTATTACATAACAGTTTTAATAATTTATCCAATATACTCTAACTGACAATACTTAGGAAAAAATACTTACCTTGTTCGAATATTTTATAAATAGTATGTGTACCTTTTTTTCAAATTTCCCTGCTTGCCGTTTTAAAATTAGCAGTTATTGATAATAAAACACTCAAGTAATTAAAAAAAACCCTTTCTATCTACATTGACCTTTAGCATCGGATTATCTGCAAAGGAATCTTAACGTTTCTGAAGATCAGTTGCAGATTAGACCATTAACACAGTGCCATCCACATTCAGAAGAACATAACGTTGTAAGGATATTACTAATTGGTCTTTAAGCTTGTGCTTGAAGCATTTAAATGCCAAGTCTACCAGATCACAATAACAACCCGTTACTCATAAACGGCTTCAAGTTGTCTTTGCTTGGCATTCTTCAATCACGTTGCAATCATTATTATGTTCCGTCCGTAAAGCCGAGTGGTGAATTCAATTTTCAATTCAAGTTTTACACCTCTATCGGAATTAAAGAGCTGTTTCCCGCAGTAGAGAAACAGGGGTGCGTTCAAGATCGTAGAATTTGAACGTATACTTAGATTTTGCAATTTGAACGCTTATAAATATCTTCGAAACGTATTTTCATAGATATTTTAAAATAAAATGAGTAAGAAGCTTTGTGGCGGACAGAGAAAATGCGAAGAATTTTTGTCTTATTTCGTTTTCCACGAGGAGTTGATTTGGCGAAATTTGACATTGACAGTAGTTCTTTTTAATCGGGTTGTATAAACAGGGAATACAAGCGTTGAGAGAGAGAGACAGAGTTTACGTGTTCTTGCGAATTTTGTGGTATTTTGATACTTATATAATAATGTAATACCAGTGGATCATTCAGGTGAGTTGAGATAACACTAAGAAAAGCTTGAAGATGTCAAAGGACAAAAAGATGTCAAAGGAGTGACAAAACGATGTCAAAGGAGTGACAAAAAGCCTTAGGTTACAGAAGGACAATGACAAAAAGATCAAGGTAAAAAGGACTGACAATAATTTACAAAACACTACACAGAAAACTAAAGGTTGAGCAACACGAACCCCAATAAAACCGGTGGTCGACTCAGGTGCTTTGGAAGGGTAGGAAGTTCATGCTCCATCTTGATGGAACATAACACGATGCAGCCTTGTAGAGGTTCGTTCAGAGTGGTTGTTGTTGATCAATTACAATGCAAAATTATCCTGTCCAATCTATCTTATTTCTTTATTATGTTGCAATAATTCGTCTGCCAATACAACCATTCTACTGACACCATTTTGTCTATGTACATGTAGTTGTAAACCTTATCTTGTCAAGAATACGACTACAACAATAACATTACTATTTGATGTTCATCAATCAATTCACTGGACTATATTCTGATGTAGTTACGATTAGACGGATTTCCCATGAAAATGGATGACAGTTTACATAATAAAAACATAGATATCCAATTGTGTGAGGACCACGTGTTTTTGGAATAACCTTCATCGGGTACATTCATAGTCGAACTATTTGAAAGCCAAACATTTTAAAACTCTTTAGGATCAAATAAACCAGTGAGCCTAAACAGGATGATCAGAGTAGGCTACGGTTACATATGCTTGAGGGAGGAGAACCTTAGTTTTGATAAAGTACATTATTTAGGAACTGTACATTTCAAACATAAATAGGGGGCCCGGGTGGCTCAATGAGTTAGGTCGCTGGATCTAACAACTCATACAAGCCTATCACCAATACGACGTGGGTTCGCCCCCGGCTTTGTAAATTACAAAAAAGGGTGCACTATACTCGCAGCCGCATGTGCTAAAGTTTACCAGTTGCTTGCCCATGGTCGGTGGCTCTCTCCGGGTACTGCGGCTTCCTCCACCACTAAAGCTGGTCGCCATGATATAGCTGAAATATTGTTGAAAGTGGCGTTAAGACGCCAAAAATCAAATCAAATCAAATCAAGCATAAATATATCTACTGAACCATGCCAGAGTCGAAGCATTAATGATACTATATGGGACTAATAGCTCACCATCAGAGATGTCGATCTAGTCAGTAATAGTAATAAAAACGTACAGTGTACGATGGGATTAATAGCTCACCATCAGAGATATCGATCTAGTTAGTGATAGTAATAAAAACGTACAGTGTACGATGGGACTAATAGCTCACCATCAGAAATATCGATCCAGTCAGTGATAGTAATAAAAACGTACAGTGTACGATGGGACTAATAGCTCACCATCAGAGATATCGATCTAGTCAGTGATAGTAATAAAAACGTACAGTGTACGATGGGAATAATAGCTCACCATCAGAGATATCGATCCAGTCAGTGATAGTAATGAAAACGTACAGTGTACGATGGGAATAATAGCTCACCATCAGAGATATCGATCCAGTCAGTGATAGTAATAAAAACGTACAGTGTACGATGGGACTAATAGCTCACCATCAGAGATATCGATCTAGTCAGTGATAGTAATAAAAACGTACAGTGTACGATGGGAATAATAGCTCACCATCAGAGATATCGATATAGTTAGTGAGTAATAAAAACGTACAGTGTACGATGGGAATAATAGCTCACCATCAGAGATATCGATCCAGTCAGTGATAGTAATAAAAACGTACAGTGTACGATGGGAATAATAGCTCACCATCAGAGATATCGATCCAGTCAGTGATAGTAATAAAAACGTACAGTGTACGTGTCTTATTTTGTCCGCATGGTGCGCCGTTTCTGGAACAAAAAATGGTGAAGACAGCAAACGGATAATCAGATGCCGTAAATGGAGAGACAGACAAAACAATAGTCAAACGTACAAACACTGATCTACAAAACACTACACAGAAAAAAAATAACGATTGAGCAACACGACTCGAGGTTGAACTCAGGTTCCCTCAAATGGTAAGATATTTCCTGTTCCACAAGTGGTTTCCGTCGTATTACTGTTAAATGACACCAAGACCATCTGATATGGAAATCGTGTTGGACACCAATATGCGTAAATAATTATAAATACCACATATAAAACTAGAACTCCCTACAAAACAAAGGGAGATACCGTCATAAGGTAAGCTCATAGTCTAACGATTGGAAAGCCAAATAATTTAAAGGTCTATGGGAACAAGTAAAACAACAAATCTAATAAGGATACACAAAATCGGCTAAGGTAACCTATGTATGAGGAAATTGATCATGTAGCTTTCATCCATTACATTATTAAGGAATTCAAATTTCAAATATTTTGAATGTCCATATTTTCATTGTTTTCCGTGTTCGTACATACTATTATTGTTCTAATCTGTATGGGTTAGTGAAACATTACTTGTACAAACCTTTGTTCATGGTGAATCTCAATATTCAGTTCCTAAAGTTACCATAAAGAAAATGAAAAACAAAAATACCACATTGTCGGAACAGTTCCAAAATACATTAGGACAATGGTAGAAAGATGCAACATCGATACCGCTAACACAAAAATACACGACCTCCTACTTTCCGGCTTGGTACAGCCACTTCAAATAAAACCGTATATCTTAACTTAATCAAAGAACCAATAGACTGTAACGTTGATAAATACAAATGTATAATTCCTGACATTTTTACCTGAGCTTAACAAAATAGTTATCTATAGTATCTGCAATACTGGTATAACCAGTATTTTGCAGAATCTTCCAGTATCTGCAATACTGGTATAACCAGTATTTCCCAGAATCTTCCGGTATCTGCAATACTCATATTTTGGCAATGACCAGTATCTTCTAGTATTGCAGATACTGGAAAATTCTGGAAGATACTGGGAAACTAGTATTTACCAGTATCTGTACCAGTATTGCAGATACTGGAAGATTCTGGTAAAATACTGGTAATACCAGTATTGTGTACAACACTGGTAATACCAGTATTGCGGCCGGCTGCTTCATATTATCCAATAGTTTTCCCTCTACTAGCCCCTAAATCCATTTAAATGACTGTGATCAGTGTCTTTTGATCTTTTTGAAAGTTGAGGTACGGAAAATCAGTCATTTATTTGTATCCTTTGTTTTAAGCAACGAATAATTTGTATTTGGGCTTTCTTTTATTCTTTTGTTAATTACAAAAACAAAAAAATCATATTGTGATTTAAACATCAAGTTTTAACAGACAAGCCAATAATTTACACTACGCCACTGTAACAGATCTTACTTCTGTATAGTCAGGCGATGCGTATTCACAGATAGCATTTTATATAAATACAAAACTTTTGGAGTTAGCTGTAATCTGTTATATACACATTACAACGCAGATTTGTATTACTAGTATGACAGCTTTTAAAATTAGCTGAAAATTACAATCAGATTCCTGTAATGAGTTTACTTTGATTCAATTAATTTCTTAGGAATATATTTTTAAAAGTTTCCAAAACATTCAATTGACTATGGGATCATCAAACGCAGATGGATCCACCAGTAACGATAAAAAGAAGACTGTACCGGTTAAAGTGAATAGAGACCACGACATTGTTGAAATAAACGAAAAACACGGACCTCTCTACAACGCCATTCCGCGTATGCATCCAGCCGTAGCGATCGTATTATGTTTACTAAATATTGGAACCCCAGGAATTGGTAAGTAAACATATGGTTTGTTTATATACAGCTGTACTTATATTTACTTCATTATGATGCGTAATTAATCATTTTCATGTTCAATCTTTTTAATTAGTGTCTGGCGTTCATCGTGATATTACATATGTACGTACGTCTACTCAGTTATATTGGTAATAATAATGCAGAATATTAGTAGTGTGGCCGTGTACCGTGTAGAACGTATACCGGTAGTACGTCCTTAAATATATTTATAAAGTTTTGAAATAGATTTTTTAAGATGTTGGAAATCGCCCAAATTTGTTTTTGCAAGAATAATATTGTATGGCGCTTGTACTTCTCTTCACAATTTTGACAGCATCAATAGTTTCATAGCACCCGACTCAACATTTCCCTTGGAATTTGAAAACATCTGTAAGGGACCTCAAAATTACCTTGGAATTTGAAAACATCTCTAAGGGTCCTCAAAATTACCAAACTTCATGAAAGTATACCCACAATTAATAGCAAGTATATCAAAATAAAAATCTACGGTTGGAAATACGACCCGGAAGACAACTCCTACCATGTACTAGTAAATTTTCCGGAAGACAACTCGTACCCTGTACTAGTAAATTTTCTGGAAGACAACTCGTACCCTGTAGTAGTAAATTTTCTGGAAGACAACTCGTACCATGTACTAGTAAATTTTCTGGAAGACAACTCGTACACTGTATTAGTAAATTTTCTAGAAGACAACTCGTACTCTGTACTAGTAAATTTTCCGAAGACAACTCGTACCTTGTATTAGTAAATTTTCTGGAAGACAACTCGTACACTGTACTAGTACATTTTCTGGAAGACAACTCGTACCCTGTACTAGTAAATTTTCCGAAGACAACTCGTACCTTGTATTAGTAAATTTTCTGGAAGACAACTCGTACACTGTACTAGTGCATTTTCTGGAAGACAACTCATACCCTGTACTAGTAAATTTTCTGGAAGACAACTCGTACCCTGTACTAGTAAATTTTCTGGAAGACAACTCGTACCCTGTACTAGTAAATATTCTTGAAGACAACTCGTACACTGTATTAGTAAATTTTCCGGAAGACAACTCGTACACTGTATTAGTAAATTTTCTGGAAGACAACTCGTACCATGTACTAGTAAATTTTCTGGAAGACAACTCGTACCCTGTATTAGTAAATTTTCTGGAAGACAACTCGTACCCTGTACTAGTAAATTTTCTGGAAGACAACTCGTACCCTGTACTAGTAAATGTTCTGGAAGACAACTCGTACACTGTATTAGTAAATTTTCTGGAAGACAACTCGTACCCTGTACTAGTAAATTTTCTGGAAGACAACTCGTACTATGTACTTTTATATTATCATATGGGAAGATCATCCATTTCATAGGACATTGGACTTGGTTATCAACTCAAACTCTATCTTCCATAGCCGTTTCTTGTATTTGACCTTTTGCAAAACTGGAATTTGCTGACCTTTAAAATAACAACACCTTTCTTTTTAACTCAGTAACATATATCATTACTAGTAGATAGTTACCGTGACACTATGTGTATTGGACTACCAAAATGTCTGGCGTAAATTAGAAACATAATCTTGTTGGTGTACACGTGCAGTCACACCTGTATGAAGAGGTTACCAATGGAACAAAGAAAAAGTAGTATTTTAAGGCAGGTGACCTCTTAAAAGAGGTTCAATTCATATGAAATTTTATCTGACAGGACAAGTAAAAGGTAGCTTTTTAATACAGGTGGCTGCTTAATAGAGGTGACCGCATGGACAGGTTTGACCGTGAAAAGAAGCACCAATACTTCTTAGTAGTCGTCTATTTATAGTGATTAGATTTTTGAAAAAATATAATTTCACAACGATATTTCGTTGGATATGATATGAATGACGATGTTCAAAATAAAATCACGTATAAAATTAAAACCAATTACAATTACGGAATCTAAAACTATAAAAATGAAAATAAAAAATGTATCGCGTTCTTTAAAAAAAAACCCCAACACGCTCTATATATATCCTGATCTATAATTTGTATGTAGGATATAATTTACGGAAGAACAATACAGGAACACTTAAGAAGTTGCAAATAAAGATGCATTCCTGTCTAAATCTTGGCAACTATCAGTCAGTTGTCGTTCTATATTAATATGATGCTGATATTACGTACAGAGGATGATAAGAGAGGTACCGAGTAAAGATAGGTAATGTAGTTATATGTATTATTTTGATTCAATGCGACATTTGCAGGAGGTTTACACAGATACCTTCTACACACTGTATACGTGTTACATGTACTGACTGCTGAGCAAGAAATGAAATACAGATGGTTTACAAACCCACCAAGTTATACCCTCTGTACATATTGAAATGTTTGGTGTTATTACTGGACATTTGTTTTGCATAAAGAATCGATTTGTCGTAGTTACATGGAACTGTTATGGAATATTGTAAATGATACGAAAATATGATTTTCATTTTCAAATAGTAAACTTTCCTTATTAGTTGGAATAAGTCTGGAGTTGTTCAGTTCCAGAAATGCATCATGCGCTCTGAATTGGATATCTACTTTTTATTTCGATTTGTGGCATAAAAAAGTAACGTTATAGGATTGTCGGGCTCCACATTAAGCAATATATTGCTGTGAAAGATGAAAGAGTCCAATCATTGTGACATTTGTCTTGGGTAAACTCCAATATTGATGTATGGATGAAGGCTGGTTTTATCAGTCGTTTTACTCTTTCCAAATACCAATCATATTTGTAGCTTGAACATCAATAATATGCAAATACGTGGTACTGGTGAAGGTTCCCTGGGCTCAAGCCTACAGAGCTGGACAGCACGTCCCCCGGGTAGTGGATAGGGGGAACCCTCTCGATGGGAGGTTGTCAGGTTATAATATGGAAAGCTTGACTGTGGACCATAATTGGTAACGTGTTTGGAGAGCGCCACGCTTCCCGACCCCTAAAGACCTCTCTAAATCGTTCGTCCTTAACTCTCCATACTTTTTCAGTGGCACTCACGTCACAAGTCGTTGATCCAGTTGACCCATCCTTTCCCTCATTTCCATATATTTTTGTTTATTTAAGGAACATTTGAAATTGTTGAACATGTTATACGATATAACCTGGTTTGGGTCAGATTAGGCTTAATAAACCGCGGAACGGTTTATGAAAAGCGTATACTGACCCAAACCAGGTTATGCAAGTATAACCTGTTCAACAATTTCAAATATTCCTTATAATTTAATTTTTACAGCATGTGACTATTTGAATTTGTCTTAGGCAAATGAACACGTTGGTGACGTTACAATACCAACCCAGGTTATCGAGTATAACCAAAGTTTTCTCCAGGCGGATTAGCCAATCAGATTGAAATATTCAAATCAAATTAAATTATATATTATTGAAGTTGTTCTCCTCCTGAATATATCTGAAATACTTCTCACTGGTCGTTATACAATGATCAATGAATGAATCAATATGCCAATGTTCTGTGTTTCGTCATACAACACACTATTTAATCATATACTTGCCAATAACTTTACATGATCTCTAACCTACTTGTCCATACGATGAAAGGTAGTTTAAGCAAGTGTAATCATTATCTACTCATTCTATTATGATTACTTCAGCATTCATTTTTACGTTAAAACATATTTTTGAAGTTACCAAACTTAATCATTTTCAACGCATAGACCAAGACACGAGAAGAAATCTGAAAAAAAGATTTATAAAACATTATTTGATGTAGGGTAGATAGACAATCTATCCATCAGGTTTATGGCAAAACCACATTCTTTAGATTTTAATGATGTACTAAAAAATCTAATAGGCAAACCAGAAGACAGTATTTACAATCTAGAGCGGAATGCTGGAGGGATTTACATTAATACATTTTCCACACACAACACATTAACAACTTTTGCTTCAGGGGTGTAGGGGCAAAGGGGAGGGGTCAAATTTGTTTTTTGTAGTTGTTGTTTTTTTGTTTTTTGTTTTTGTTTTTGCTTGACTGTTTTGAAAATTACTCACCCACTGTCCGAGCTACTTCTTATAGTTGCGTCCCCACTATCCGGGTCCACTCTTATGCCGCTGTATGTGCATCACGAAGAGCATATTGTGCATTTACATGATTATGAAAAGAGAGTTTAAACAGCGATGGTCAACAATTCCACCAATTTCAACAAAACGAACAACCACCTCCCACCTCAAACCAAACCACTACATATGGCGTTGGACATTCATGTTAAATTACAATTACACTGCATATTGCATTGACAAATGTTTTCGAATTTGAATTTGAATTTTGGTGTTTAACGCCTCATTCAGCAATAGTTCAGCTATATCATGGCGACCAGTTTTAGCGATGGAGGAAGCCGCAGTACCCGGAGAGAACCACCGACCCTGGGCAAGCAACTGGTAAACTTTATCACTTGCGGCTGCGAGTCGAGTGCACCTTTTTTGTAATTTACAAAGCTGGGCGCGAACCCACGCCGTATTGGTGATAGGCTTGTATGAGTTGCTAGATCCAACGACCCAACTCATTGAGCCACCCGGGCCCCCAAAAAATGTTTTCGAAATATACATCTAGTACAACATCTTCAAAAAGAATCATTTTGGATCATTTGTTAATTCACATTTAAGTACATTTTCCGATGTAAGTGTGAGTAATTATATACCTCCATGTGGCCCAGTTCAGCTCCGTCATGGCGAGAACAAGTTACTTTTTGATGAGATGATAATGACGTTTGTTTTGTCGTGAACTTTATTTAATAGTGCGAGCTCACTGACCCAAGACAACAACCCACGAGTACACATATCCCAGAACTTAGACAAGTTAGGCAAGCAGTCATTGCCTTTAATGGGATAGCTTAGCATAGAAGTCGGTCGCAAACCTCATTGATAACTGACATTTGAAGTGAGCACTCTAACAAGTACACCTCAATGTCGGTTCCGATAATCAATAATAAGGCCCTTAATATTCATGATGTTTATATCCAATGGAAAACCTTTTAAGCTATATTGTGGCGTTTAGTTCTACTGGTAGGGAAAACCAAGAGAAAACAACAGAATTATTTCAAGTCACTGACAAATTATGACATAAAGTTGTATCGCGTATACCTCGCGACGGGTTGAAATCTAATTTCTAATGTAGGTGCTGTGGAGGACCTCTAGTGATATATAGAGTTAAAAAGGCCAAGGCTGACCCAGATAAAAATCCGGTGGGAATATGGGAAGTGGGGGGGAGCTTATCTGTGTTATCAGTTATTAATAGCATACAGCATGGATTGCCAGTAAAGAAACACATGTGTTTATATTTACCTTTAGTTTGAGATATTAAAACTTCCACTGAACATATAAATAGTACATTCCACTGGCAAATAAAATCATAAATTTTCCAAACATGTGCAGCAATATACCAGCTTCTCCTGCATATGGTGTTTACATCTCGCAATTGATTCGCTATGCATGGGCCAGTAGCAATTATTCTGATTTCCTGAAACGTCATCTTCATCTGAGAAACAGGCTACTGGACCAGGGCTATAAAAAGATTCGCCTTATTCGATCTCTTAAAAAGTTTATATTCCGATACCAATATCTTGTCGAAATATATTTCGTCTCTGCAGAAAAAATTATAAGCGATGCATTTTCATATAGTGAAAATGTATAAAGATAAAGAAGTCAAAAATGTCAAGAATTTTTTTGTCAATGTGTGACGTAAAAGTATTTTTGACATTTACGTCACCGAATATGGTACTGCTTTGACAACTATTTTACATATTTTGTTCCTGTATTTAAATACTGTTACAGTGACAGCCGGAACCTTTGAACCGTAATGAGAGCGGGAGGTTTGGCGCCTTAAAATCTGATTCAACCCACCATTTCTTTAGAAATGCCTGTACCAAGTCAGGGTCATTACGGTTTTCACAGTTTTCCGGTTGTTGACTGATTTTGTCTGTTTATATAATTATGAGTTTTGACTTTCCCTTTGTAAGATTGTTCGGAGTTCGGTAATTTTGTTATTACCTTTATGATTAAATAAATAATTATTTAGTTTATCAAAGTTTAGACAACCTAATATTGATCAGTTTATCCAAGTAATTTAGAATATTATTGTCAATAAAAACTTGAAATATAACGATTCCAGATGTTTTCACGTTATGTTAGCTGTTTGTACGCCTTTTTCCCTTTTTGTGTAGCTGGTGCATTAGGATTGCTGGACTTCCAAATTGAAGTATATCCTATGTCCACATTTTCATTTCAATGGCACACAGCCAGATCTGAACGAAACTTATATTGTTCATCCCCAAAACAAATTCTCTTATCTTGAAAAATATTCATTACATTGTTAAAGTTTTAAACATAGAATGTGTTTTTGCCCAAAATATAATCCTGGGGATGCTGGTAAATTGTCGATTTACGGATCACATTTTCCAGCATTTTTTTTCGCTTTCCCATTAGTAATTACAATCCTGGATGGCTCATAGTTTGAATCACGTTTGCATCTGGATGTATTGTGACAGTTAGCATGGTTATTGCAGTAGTGTTCAATAACATTGTCCAGACTTTCCTTAAGCTTCTGTGGATTTTCATCACAATTACGGACAGACCAACTTATGTGGGTAACTATCGGTTCTACCTTATCCGCTAGTTGTTGACTCCAGCTTATTCCTTCTGAAAATTTGGCTCCTTTTGAAACTTTTGAAACAGATTTTTTAACAGCCTTAACAGCATGCCACAAATCATTTTGATTTGTTGTGAACTGTGTTTCCTTCACAAATTTGTTGACTGTCATTTTTCTGTCATGTGAATGAATCTTTATTGAAACATTTTTGCTCTCCATATTTTCATTAATATTTGGAGTACCAAGTCTTTCGTGTCTCTGGGTAACTTTATCCTGTGATTTGGTAATGTGCACACAGTCCATAACTTTGTGAGTTTGTTCTCCTAATGCCACGACAGAAGTGCCCTTGGAATTTTGTCTCCAACCATGTCGAGCATCTGCCATTATGTTAATTCCATCCAGTTCTTCATAAGAGGCTATTTCATCATTTACAGCATTGTCAATGGAATTAACACATTCATTTTGAGCATTTTCCTTATATTTACGGAAAAATTTGGATCGTCTTTCTTTTGAAATACACCCAATGCCTGTTGCAGTAGCAAATCTGGTATAATGCACTGGTAAAAGTCCACTGCTTAAAAATGCATGGTTAATTCTGTGATTTACTAAATATTCATCATTCGGAAGGTAGGGTGATGATGGCCATAATTAAGTATGAATGGGATTTCTCTTTTGTACATGACAGTCTTATGGATAATACATGTCCTTTCATTGTTATTTTGGCAAGCTTAAGTTTTCCCTTACAAATGCTTGTATGGGCCTCAAATATTTCTCCATAAGTAACGATGGAACTTTCTGTAGCAATAAACAGTCCTTGGTCTACATCCTTACGTTTCACTTGACTATAGGTGGATGAAAAAGGGTGCTTTTCATTATCATTGTCATTTTCGTGATGATGTTCATTCCAAAAAATCTAAAAGATAATAATACCATTGTTAACTGGTTTGTTATATTTTGATGTTAAACAACTTTTAACTTGTTGAATTTTTTCTAGAATTCTACTTTTTAAAATGTCATCACTAGGAATTTCTATTCTAAAATTTGGAGGTCGTTTTCGAACAGAATCTTGCTTTGGAGTAACCATGATATAAATGAAAGAATGACCAGAAATAAGACACAAGATATAATCAGAAAATTATATATGAATCATAGTATTCAGTTACAGCACCCACATAAATGCACCCGAGGTTAACTTATAATTCTGTAGATGTAATATATACGAGAGCTTTGAAATAGAACTTTCTAAATTGCATAGATGGGTTACAGTGTTTGTTTTTGTATTATATTTTTTCACTGTTTATTAATACTTAATTCTGAAAAGATGTTAAACCCCGTTTACACTTGCACAAATAGATCGATCTAAAGAAAATCTATGCAAAAAAGATCGATCTTTGTCTAGTGTAAACGGCTTAGATCAATCTAAAAAAGTCCAGCTCCAGAGGTAGACTTAAAAAGATCGATCTTATTTGCATCGATCTAACGTTCAGTGTAAAGGCACAAAATCGATCGCGATCGAATTAAATAAAGTGAAACTTCATATGCGCAAGCTTAGCGCGAAAAATACACGTGCATTATATTAAGAATATTTATAATTAGCAAAACAATGGCGGCCAGGGGAGATTCATAGACTCACGAGGAAACAGTTTTGTTGATGGAACTGTGGGGAGATGACCATGTCCAACAGCAATTAGATACGACACCTAAGAGAAATATAGACATTTTTAGAAGAGTATGCCAAGATATTAAAGGTAGGCTTCCGGAATTTTGCAGATCAGCGGAGGATTGTCGAGCCAGAATCAAAAGACTGAAGACACAGTATTTTCAAATAAAACGCCAAAATAAGAAGTCGGGAGGAAAAAGAAAATGCTGTGTAGATGAAAATAGGAACATTTCATTACATAAATAGTTATCTAGGTCATATTTGTTATTGGTGCAAATGTAGTGTAAACGCATCGGTTTTATTTAGTTCGGTCGCAATCGATTTACTCGTTTTAAGTGTAAAAGCAAACGACTCTAATTATATCGATTCAATTAAAGATCGATCTTTTTTTCACCAAGTGTAAACACGGTTTAATAATCCTCAAATTGCTGCAGTAAGAGTGTAAATATTTCATGCAGTCACCTCCAGTGTCAGTAATTTTCTGTGTGTATGTAGTATGACCTAGAGACATTATCAAGATAAGAATGAAGTTCGTAATATTATATTTTGTTTATCCCACCGGACACCTCACAAGAGGAATGCCAATATTACTTCTGGTGGCCGTGCATCACAAATGAACAAAACAACAAAATGTGGTGGCATGATCGTGCAGAGGCCCCTCATCAAAGAAGTTCAGGTTTGAGGAAGGAACGTTACAAAAGGTTTTGGACAATGGTACTCCACCGTGATGCATGGAATGATGATAGATATTTGCTAATGAAGACAGATGTTTTGACAAGAGACCACAGAACACAGCGCTTTGACTATGTGGCACAAGAGGGACATAATGCCAAAATGTGTCGTAACACTTGTTCGCCATTGGTTTCCCAATCCTGTTGGGTTTCCCCACAGGGGCTAGGTGCGTCCGAAAAAAAACCAAACAACAAAACTATATAATACTACAAGGGGGCGAACTCACTTGCTCCCATTTTTTTAAGTCGTCGTGTTAAATTGATCGTAACTTCGGAACGCCTTAATATTTTCAAAAAATGTTTCCACCAGTCGAAAGTCAAGTAATTTTCCTTTCCAAAGAGACCCCAATTGTTAGTGTAGGCCTCCGAACTGCTGAGGTATCATACACGAACCAAAACAAAACGGCGGGAAAATCCGAAGTCGTACAAACGCTGGGATGACCACTTCCCATCTGTGTACAGACTTTCCCATGCGTAAACGAGTCATTTTGACTAGCTAAATACTTTCATCCATTCACATTATGATAACATTTTTTACCTTACGCCAATTTATATTTCCTTTAAGTCTGTTTTTGAAAGAAATCCCATTTGCATCCTTGACAAACGCCATAGACGTGAAAATTGAGAGAGTTCTAACGGGCTTTTTGATTGGCTGAAACAGAGTGTTTCAGCCAATCAAGAGTGTTTCAGCCAATCAAAAAGCCCGTTAGAACTCTCTCAATTTTCACGTCTATGGCGTTTGTCAAGGATGCAAATGGGATTTCTTTCAAAAACAGACTTAAAGGACATATAAATTGACGTAAGGTAAGAAATTTTATCATAATTTGAAAGGATGAAAGTATTTAGCTAGTCAAAATGACTCGTTTACGCATGGGAAAGTCTGTACACAGATGGGAAGTGGTCATCCCAGCGTTTGTACGACTTCGGATTTTCACGCCGTTTTGCTTTGGTTCGTGTATGATACCTCAGCAGTTCGGAGGCCTACACTAACAATTGGGGTCTCTTTGGAAAGGAAAATTACTTGACTTTCGACTGGTGGAAACATTTTTTGAAAATATTAAGGCGTTCCGAAGTTACGATCAATTTAACACGACGACTTAAAAAAATGGGAGCAAGTGAGTTCGCCCCCTTGTAGTATTATATAGATTTTTTTTTTTTTTTTTTTCGGACGCACCTAGCCCCTGTGGGTTTCCCTACATGGGACACATGTGGGAATAATTTACATAACAATGATAAAGGAATACACATTGTTTGTTGTGTTTTGTTATGTTCAACAGTTTTGGAGGGAAAATCAACTAGTAGAAGATTAGATCAGAATTACTGCAGATAATTTTTATTGGGTGGTTGTAGGCCATATTATGAATTTTTTTTAAAAGAGACATAAACATAAAATATAATTTTTTATTTTTTATTTTTTATAATTATTTGGGTTCTTCAAATCAGTTTTAGGATACACAACAAAAAGTTTATTGAATATTGCTTGTTTAAAGGAGTAATTTCAAAAAACCTGTCTCTGATATGAATGTGACCAGAAAAATTGAATTCCCCACCTTTACTTTCAGTGGCTGCTATCTATACTCCTTCCCTGGCCTTTAAGTTGTATTAACAGAGCTCTATGTATTCTAGTTGATACATCCAGTCCACAATAGTGGTAGTAAGATACACCCAATACGCCAATAAAAGTACATAAACAAGAATTGCAGTTTAATATGATGACTAACACAATAGTGGTAGTAAGATACACCCAATACACCAATAAAAGTACATAAACAAGAATTGCAGTTTAATATGATGACTAATACAATAGTGGTAGTAAGATACACCCAATACACCAATAAAAGTACATAAACAAGAATTGCAGTTTAATATGATGACTAATACAATAGTGGTAGTAAGATACACCCAATACACCAATAAAAGTACATAAACAAGAATTGCAGTTTAATATGATGACTAATACAATAGTGGTAGTAAGATACACCCAATACACCAATAAAAGTACATAAACAAGAATTGCAGTTTAAATATGATGACTAATACAATAGTGGTAGTAAGATACACCCAATACACCAATAAAAGTACATAAACAAGAATTGCAGTTTAATATGATGACTAATACAATAGTGGTAGTAAGATACACCCAATACACCAATAAAAGTACATAAACAAGAATTGCAGTTTAATATGATGACTAATACAATAGTGGTAGTAAGATACACCCAATACGCCAATAAAAGAACATAAACAAGAATCGCAGTTTAATATAATAACTAATATATTCCAAATATTCAAAACTTTCTATTGGCAATTTGTAACTAGAGTAACACGACGGGTGCCACTGGTGGAACAGGTACTTCTGAACCTTCCGGAGCACCCTATTTCACTCTTGTTTTTTAGTGTGGTTTCTGTTGCTCGATGTTTTGTTTTCCGTGAAAAGTTTTGTAGATCGTTGTTTGTCCATTTGTCCTTTTCTTTTGACCATTGTGTTGTCTGTCCTTCGATTTACGGATTCTGAATACCCCTTTGGTAACTTCAAACTCTTCTTATATTAAAACTACATCTGAAAGAAGAGTTTGAAGATACCAAAGGGGTAATCAGAATCCGTATATCGAAGAAGAACAGACAACACAATGGCCAAAAGAAAAAATAGAAAAGGACAAGCAACGATCTACAAAACATTACACAGAAAACTTAAGATGGAGCAACGCGAACTCCTCTAAAAACCGGGGGTGAACTCAGGTGTTCCGGAAGGGTAATACATGTTTTGTTAGGAGTTGTCTTGGAGGCCTATTGAAGATTTGGTCTCATATAATAATGATCACATCACCCTTAACATTCCGTCATAATCCTTCCAACGAATCCATGCGGCAATAATAGTATGAAATTGGCTTAATTTAACGTCATCTACTCAGATATAAGCTATCATAATTGGATGAGCATTGAATTCATGAAAACGGAAAAATATGAATATGAAATAATTATATATATTAATCTACATTGTAATCAACGACCAACCTTACGTTATGAGATCCATTATTTACTTCATTGTACTTACCATGCAAACCATAGGGAAATTTTTACTACATATTTGACATCTGAGTGTCAAAATATTCAAAATTTAGATGACAAATATAAACTCATATGGATCTTAAATAATGAAGACCCAACTATACTCAGATATCTTTGTCAATATCCTTTATCAACAACTATTTGATTAAATGGAATTGGAGATCTGCAAACTGGATGACCTGCATTGAGCATGAGAAAGAAAATATTCCTTTTGGCATCGCCCCTTGATGCTCGCTGCTGGTTATCCAAAAGCTCTGATCCCTTTCCATGTTCCAAACAATATTACATGTTTGTGTGTCTCTCCCCTTTCCTTTCACGTGGAAATTCTTCTATATCAACATGGCCAGTCTGCACTAGACACAAGTAGGACTTTATTCCTTTTAGTATCGACTCAAGGTGCCTCTTGCAGATTGGTGATGAATTACCTGATATATGTATATGTTCTCTCTCATCCCCCCACCCCGCGAGATTTTTTTTTGTTCACTTTCCATCATTATATATATGTGAGTATGTGTGTGTACGTTTATGTGCATATATCTCTTTTTCTGCCCGAGTGTGCCTGCACCACAATTATTGATACTTCACCGTGAATATTTAGTTTGATGTATTGTTGTTGTGTACCAATCATATTTGTTAATTGTATATGCCCTCCTGGGGCCCTGATTTGGTTAATAAACTTATTTCTATTTTTATTTCTATTTCTATTTCGTTAGTGCTGAACAGGGGTGGGGTCACATCCTATCTACCGACGTTCTCCTAGCTGGAATGGATAGACTTTTCCGGACATAGAATATATTATCGTGTCGTAAATTGTCCACATGAATGAATCAAGGAGTAAGAATTGTAAAGCTATGATATAGCAATGGTGTTAAATTTCTACAAACCCGCGCAACGCAGCTTCTTTATTGCCAAGACAAATTCTTCTTTATACTGTTATAATTGAGCATGCATGATAAGGTGCGGAATTGATATGTGTGTGTATATTTAGAATTTTACTGAAATGTATGAATGGGTCAACAATAACTACAAAATATATTATGAAAAGAAAGTTTAAATGGTGATGATCAACTATTCCACCAATATATGACAGGCCCTGGCTTGGGACAGGCGTAAACTATGGCGAAGTTAAACTGGTTAATGGGATCCCAAACTCTCCCCTCTTGATAACTGGATCTCCAAAGGCAATACATATATATATATATATATATATATATACGTCTGAAAATTAAACCAAACAGTGTTAGAATTAGATTTTAGAGCTGTCAAATTTTTGTTCTTCCCTCGACGGGATTTGAACCCACACCATTGATACACTGCAGCACCATTCGCTTAGCCTTACGTCCAGCGCCCTAAACCACTCGACTACATCCACTCCCTAAAAAAGGAGCTTCAATAGTCGTAGTGTTACCTTGTCTCGTAAGGAAAATCTAGGGTTAGACGTAAGACATGTGTATAAGCGTGTGTAGATGGTACATATATACTTTAATATTATAATTTGACAGCAATCTAACTCAGCAATTTTTAATATATTGTATAGGATAATGAAGAATTCATTATACAGTCACAGGAAATAAAGTATATTATACAAACGTCTAGAAGCAAGTGACAACCATACAATATATCTGTCCCACTGGATCTCAAAGTTACTTTAAAGGATACTAGGTTAATACTAAATATTATATACGTCTGAAAATTAAACCAAACAGTGTTAGAATTAGATTTTAGAGCTGTCAAATTTTTGTTCTTCCCTCGACGGGATTTGAACCCACACCATTGATACATATATATATATACTCTTTTCATAATAAACAAATAATAATAAACCTGTACAGATTAGCCTCTACTCGAAAATAATGAATGAATGTAGTTTTCGTGCAGAGGGAATATATGAATGGTGTTTTGTGTCTGTCCTTCTTCGATTTGTACCAGTTGTATTATAAAATTTTAGCATGATCAAATGATATTCAAATCTTTGCGACTCCCTAATGCTAACCTTAGAGCTTCCATCAAACATCGTTCATTATATATTCATTATCAGTAATTTCAAGTTTCTAAATGTTGCCAGTGATTGATATTAAGGAAACCGATTTCTAGAAACAAATGGTGTGCTTCCAGCGTGCGTTGTTAGGTTACAATTTGGTCCATACAGTGTATTGTCAAAATTGTGAATCAGTCATTGGAACTAACAAAGCGTTCCCACGTGTTTGAAGACCCTATGTGCTTTCAATGAATGTCTTCATAACCAGAACAGTCACCAATAATCCTTGTGTGTATTTATATATAATGTACAAGTATAAGTAAGAGTCGTTAATTTACCTTCGCGATGCGAAATCTTCCAGAAAAAAGTCACATACGCGCGTTTCAGTGATACCCTTCCTTTTCAAGATTCATGTTGTGTTGATACAGTTAAAAAAGTGTTTGATTGGCAATATAAAGTAATTGTTTCAGCGAGAATATGTGATACATTTAATGAAATGATGATAATGTCCGCTTTGTACTAGATCAACACACTTAGTGCTAACTCACTGAAACAACAGTCCAAATGTAGACATGTCGCTCCACTCGGGACACATTATCCTGATTCTCAGCCAACCAATATTTGTTCTTACTCCTTGAATCAACAGTATACAGCCGATGTCACATTATACGAACCTTGCTTTCATCCTGGTGCTGTTCTATGAATCTATTTATTATTTCTAGTTTGTAAGTAGATTAACACGACGGGTGCACTAGTGGAGGAGGAACTACTTATCCTTCCAGAGTACCTGAGTTCAACCCCGGTTTTTGGTGGAGTTCGTGTTACTCGATCTTTAGTTTTATGTGTATGTTTTGTAGATCGTTGTTTGTCCTTTTGTCCTTTTTCCTTTGGCCATTGTGTTTTCTGTTCTTCTTCGATATACGGATTCTTATTGCCACTTTGGTATCTTCAAACTCTTCTCGTTGACAGTGCACATTGATAAATGAACGTGTAAGCTTGGATATTGGTAAATCAGATTTGTGAGGAATAGTGACTAAGTATCTATGGTTAATTCCAGATGCATATATGGTTAATTTAGTTCAATATTTATTTGTGTTTATAAAAGTGAGAATGTTTTCACACTATGCACAATTTAATATTGACTGTAAATTACTTCATCCATTCCTACATGGTTATAATCGAAGCATGTTAGCACAACATATCATATTTCCCCCCTAGGAATGTAAAATGATTTTGAAACTGATTAAGTTTATAGTAACTATTTTGCATCTAATTGTGTATTATGCATTCTGTTATTGTAGTTGAGTTAATTTTTCGAATTATTATGAATTGGAACAATTATTCTTGGCAATATATTGGCGCCAAATTACATTGCTTGTGTAGACATTCTTTCATTAAGAATTTCCTTGTACTGCAAAAATGGTTTAAATATAATTGAACTCAGTAATAGGCCTTTAAAATAGGAAATGTCTGTCGTATATATCGACATACGCTACAGGAATGGTCATTTTTCCATTTTCTCGGATGTAATAGACTATATCAATTCTGAAGAATATTTAAAGTTCGGCAAATTACTAATCAATAAAGCAAAATATTTTGTCGCTTTTCATTTTCTTTTGAAATTACAATTTACGCTCCCAGAATATATGTTAAGCCCAGTTTGAATATATTATAAATGACTTTGTAGTTGTGATACAAATTGCTGATTGCAAATTGGCAAATTAGCAAAGAGGGACATATTTACAAAATATAAACCAACATAATTACTTGATAAAATACATACATGTTGTCTTAATAAATCATCAACGGAGGAGGGAGGGATACTTCTCCGAGTTTTCTTGTTTCAATTTTGTTCGATAACGTTCAAACACATACATTGTAACATGAAGTGCATGCTCAAATGCTATCAAGACGATAAAGATGGCCAGATGTAGCTTTTATCGGAAAATGTAGAGAGTACAGCTAAACTGTAGAGAGTACAGCTAAACTGTAGAGAGTACAGATAAACTACAGACTAGGGACCGTTTCACACTCATTTTAATGTATAAAAATATATATAAGTTAAGGCTTATCACCGGCTTTATAACTAGAGTTAACACGACGGGTGTCACTAGTGGAGCAGGAACTGCATACCCTTCTGGAGCACCTGAGTTCACCCCCGGTTTTTAGTGGCGTTCATGCTACTCGATCTTTAGTTTTTTGTGTAGTGTTTTGTAGATGGTTGTTTGTTCTATTGACCCTTTATCTTGTCTGTCCTTCGAGTTACGGATTCTGATTACCCCCTTGGTATCTTCAAGCTCCTCTTATGCTTATTGTTGAAGTTCTTACTATGATTGTGAAATTTACTTTAATTTGTGTCTAGAAACATTATCCCTTATATATACGAAGAATGTTTTTTTTAGAGTGTTAGCGTTAATAATAACACAGGGGATGCTTCATGGTGTGGGCATTAGTGTTAATGATAACACAGGGGATACTTCATGGTGTGGGTATTAGCGTTAATGATAACACAGGGGATGCTTCATGGTGTGGGTATTAGTGTTAATGATAACACAGGGGATGCTTCATGGTGTGGGTATTAGCGTTAATAATAACACAGGGGATGCTTCATAGTGTGGGTATTAGCGTTAATGATAACACAGGGGATGCTTCATGGTGTGGGCATTAGTGTTAATGATAACACAGGGGATACTTCATGGTGTGGGTATTAGCGTTAATGATAACACAGGGGATGCTTCATGGTGTGGGTATTAGTGTTAATGATAACACAGGGGATGCTTCATGGTGTGGGTATTAGCGTTAATAATAACACAGGGGATGCTTCATAGTGTGGGTATTAGCGTTAATGATAACACAGGGGATGCTTCATGGTGTGGGTATTAGTGTTAATGATAACACAGGGGATGCTTCATGGTGTGGGTATTAGCGTTAATAATAACACAGGGGTTGCTTCATAGTGTGGGTATTAGCGTTAATGATAACACAGGGGATGCTTCATGGTGTGGGTATTAGCGTTAATGATAACACAGGGGATGCTTCATGGTGTGGGTATTAGCGTTAATGATAACACAGGGGATGCTTGTGTGTTACGTTGAGTATATCCGTACACAAAACAACATCATCGTTACTATATCCTGTCGCATGCCATTTGTATATTCTACCCACCAATCGGAGAGTTAGCAAACTGTCACCTAACTCTTTCTGTTTGGATACAATAAAGATAAATTTATAACATTAAGTTAGTATCCGCTGAAGTTTACTATCAGATATAAGTTACTTATTGGTTTTGAAATATATATAAACGTCTAAAATGGTTTGTAAAACAATACCAAGTACACAAAACATAGTGATAAAGAATTAACCACTTTGTTGAATGACAAAATGTTCGTCTCACCGAGAGACTTCTACTTGTATAGTATCGTTATACCGTAACGATCTAACACCCATATATATATTAAATATAGATGGGATTTTCTCCAGTTAACCACCTAATCACTGAACGAGTGGTCTCGAAAAGTTTGCACATTTGCTATATTTGATAGACATTCTGCACATTCACGTCAAAACATATTCATTAATTCATTAAATACCGGAAAATTGTGAAAAAAACATACCCACTCTTATAAAATGATTCACAGTAAATTGGACTCCCTTTCCAGCTTTTGGTTTAAAATTGGATTTCGAGTTTCGTAACATTCTTACCAACACACATATACAGAGGTTATCCCTCTACCATGAGTATGTATATATATATATATATATACATAACTATAATTCATTTGTATAAATGGTTCGTTAATTGGCCAATAATTGTTTGATGGAACTAGTCTAAACAAACCATCATGTTTATTATCTTTCAGTTGATTAACCTATGGGGCGACACGCAAAAAAGGGGGCATTAAATCGAAGGTAATTGAGATAATTACTTAACGTGATTCTTTTCCATAGCGACGTAGATAGTTTGGGGGAGGGGGCTAGTGTTTGGGTTCAACAGGAAAGTGTAGCTTTAAATTCAGCTTTTTCTTATATTTCGTAAAGTGGGGGATTGTCCCCTTGCCCCTGGTTCATACGTCCCATTTCCGTCAAACATTTGTGTGAAAAAACCAGTCAAATTAAACCGTGCACAAACCGGAAGTTATCTCCAAACTAACTGTTCACGAAACGGTTAACAATTTTACATTTTTAATTGTTTGGGACAAACTGAACATACAACACGTAATATATGTTCATGTCGACGAAATAATTCATATCTATATATTGCAAACGAACGTTTTTGATCATTCGATCTAAGGCTCCATAAAAATAATGATAATGGTCTACAAACTTATTATAGCTGTTATTGATAACCCTTTCCTGACATGATACATCATTAGGCCTAAGATCTAATGAAATCATGTACAAACAAATCAACTGAAATATACATTGGTCCGTGTCTATGATGATAACATACATCTCTAATTTAGTGCGCACGACCCTTTTTGGAGCTAATCAAAGTCAGATTGGAAAGCTAAAAAATTAAAAATCTTTAGGGGCAAGAAAACCAAAGGGACTAAACAGGATAGACAAAATCGACGAAGGTTTAGAGATGAATCTTAGTTTTTATAAAAAAAAAAGTTATTTAGGAACTATATATATATATCTAATAAGAAATGCATTGTGTGGAAATACCTACTGGTCATTAAACAATAATAGTATCGTCTTAAAGCGAGGCAAATTTTCTTTCATTTAATCAATGACTAATTAAATTAACCAATTCTGTTTATGACAGACACTAATAACATCGATGATACATAGATAAGATGTGCCAGTTAAGATTTAAAGGCTTATATAATCGAAGAAAATTGCTTTCGCTTCCTGGCAATTTGAAATTACCAATGATGCATGTACTGTCCTTGAAGAGACGCATCACTCGATTGGTCAGCTCTAGTTTTATCGTAAAATGTAACCTGCATATGACCCTTATAGAGTTTTGTTAGATGCTTATGTGCGACATACCAGAAATTGTGGGTCGATTAACGAATTTATTTTAAGTAGATTACAATCTTACTGACCACGACAACACGAACCACTATACTAGGTAGTTTTACTATACAGCACAAATTGTTTTATATGAACAATTGTCATTAATTAATGTTTAATAACCACGTGGATATATGTAACGTATTTTCAATGAAATATATTACATGGAAAATGCGAACAGCATCGGTGGTGTAATGGTTAGTGTGCTCGCCTCGAGTGCGGTAGATCGTAGGTTCGACCCCCGATCAGATCAAACCAAAGACTATAAAATTTGTATGTGTTGCTTCTCCGCTAAGCACGCAGCATTAAGCAGAAAGAGCAAAGACTGGTTGGCTCGGGATCAGAATAATGTGTCCGAGTGGGGCGACATGTATATCCGCGCATTGTTGTTTCAGTGAACCAACACTATAAAAATCCAATTAAGCGTGTTGGTCTAGTACAAAACTAACCTCATCATCATCTCATTGACAACTAACTTGTTCTAGCCATGATATAACTGAAAAATTGATTAGTTAACAAATAATACGGAGTAGAAATGAGATCGCATGACTTCAATGCAACCTTCAATCTCTGTTGAAAGACTTGAAAAGTGACAAAACTGTAAAATTGTTTCCCCGTGTTCTTGTAAGATATGTATCAAACTTGCAATAATCTTAATCATAATTTTTATTAAACAAATTCGCTGGTCACTGCAACAAAAATGTAACAGACCGATCTAACTAATGACACCCCTGCATTTTATTTTTTACAATGAAATAAAAATAAACGACCGAACTACCAACACCCCTACAATTATGTTTACAATGAAATAAAATAGAATTAAAAGGAATGGTTGAAATCCTACCGACCACACCATGAAGCCTCCCCTGTGTTATTATTAACGCTAATACCCACACCATGAAGTATCCCCTGTGTTATCATTAACGCTAATACCCACACCATGAAGTATCCCCTGTATTATTATTAACGCTAATACCCACACCATGAAGCATCCCCTGTGTTATTATTAACGCTAATACCCACACCATGAAGCATCCCCTGTGTTATTATTAACGCTAATACCCACACCATGAAGCATCCCCTGTGTTATCATTAACGCTAATACCCACACCATGAAGTATCCCCTGTGTTATTATTAACGCTAATACCCACACCATGAAGCATCCCCTGTGTTATTATTAACGCTAATACCCATACCATGAAGCATCCCCTGTGTTATTATTAACGCTAATACCCACACCATGAAGCATCCCCTGTGTTATTATTAACGCTAATACCCACACCATGAAGCATCCCCTGTGTTATTATTAACGCTAATACCCACACCACGAAGCATCCCCTGTGTTATTATTAACGCTAATACCCACACCATGAAGCATCCCCTGTGTTATTATTAACGCTAATACCCACACCATGAAGCATCCCCTGTGTTATCATTAACGCTAATACCCACACTATGAAGTATCCCCTGTGTTATCATTAACGCTAATACCCACACCATGAAGTATCCCCTGTGTTATTATTAACGCTAATACCCACACCATGAAGCATCCCCTGTGTTATTATTAACGCTAATACCCACACCATGAAGCATCCCCTGTGTTATTATTAACGCTAATACCCACACCATGAAGCATCCCCTGTGTTATTATTAACACTAATACCCACACCATGAAGCATCCCCTGTGTTATTATTAACGCTAATACCCACACCATGAAGCATCCCCTGTGTTATTATTAACGCTAATACCCACACCATGAAGCATCCCCTGTGTTATTATTAACGCTAATACCCACACCATGAAGCATCCCCTGTGTTATTATTAACGCTAATACCCACACCATGAAGCATCCCCTGTGTTATCATTAACGCTAATACCCACACCATGAAGCATCCCCTGTGTTATCATTAACGCTAATACCCACACCATGAAGCATCCCCTGTGTTATCATTAACGCTAATACCCACACCATGAAGCAACCCCTGTGTTATTATTAACGCTAATACCCACACCATGAAGCATCCCCTGTGTTATCATTAACACTAATACCCACACCATGAAGCATCCCCTGTGTTATCATTAACGCTAATACCCACACTATGAAGCATCCCCTGTGTTATTATTAACGCTAATACCCACACCATGAAGCATCCCCTGTGTTATCATTAACACTAATACCCACACCATGAAGCATCCCCTGTGTTATCATTAACGCTAATACCCACACCATGAAGTATCCCCTGTGTTATCATTAACACTAATGCCCACACCATGAAGCATCCCCTGTGTTATCATTAACGCTAATACCCACACTATGAAGCATCCCCTGTGTTATTATTAACGCTAATACCCACACCATGAAGTATCCCCTGTGTTATCATTAACACTAATACCCACACCATGAAGCATCCCCTGTGTTATCATTAACGCTAATACCCACACTATGAAGCATCCCCTGTGTTATTATTAACGCTAATACCCACACCATGAAGTATCCCCTGTGTTATCATTAACGCTAATACCCACACCATGAAGCATCCCCTGTGTTATTATTAACGCTAATACCCACACCATGAAGCATCCCCTGTGTTATTATTAACGCTAATACCCACACCATGAAGCATCCCCTGTGTTATTATTAACGCTAATACCCACACCATGAAGCATCCCCTGTGTTATTATTAACGCTAATACCCACACCATGAAGCATCCCCTGTGTTATCATTAACGCTAATACCCACACCATGAAGCATCCCCTGTGTTATTATTAACGCTAATACCCACACCATGAAGCATCCCCTGTGTTATTATTAACGCTAATACCCACACCATGAAGCATCCCCTGTGTTATCATTAACGCTAATACCCACACCATGAAGCATCCCCTGTGTTATTATTAACGCTAATACCCACACCATGAAGCATCCCCTGTGTTATCATTAACGCTAATACCCACACCATGAAGCATCCCCTGTGTTATCATTAACGATAATACCCACACCATGAAGCATCCCCTGTGTTATCATTAACGCTAATACCCACACTATGAAGCAACCCCTGTGTTATTATTAACGCTAATACCCACACCATGAAGCATCCCCTGTGTTATCATTAACACTAATACCCACACCATGAAGCATCCCCTGTGTTATCATTAACGCTAATACCCACACTATGAAGCATCCCCTGTGTTATTATTAACGCTAATACCCACACCATGAAGCATCCCCTGTGTTATCATTAACACTAATACCCACACCATGAAGCATCCCCTGTGTTATCATTAACGCTAATACCCACACCATGAAGTATCCCCTGTGTTATCATTAACACTAATGCCCACACCATGAAGCATCCCCTGTGTTATCATTAACGCTAATACCCACACTATGAAGCATCCCCTGTGTTATTATTAACGCTAATACCCACACCATAAAGTATCCCCTGTGTTATCATTAACACTAATACCCACACCATGAAGCATCCCCTGTGTTATCATTAACGCTAATACCCACACTATGAAGCATCCCCTGTGTTATTATTAACGCTAATACCCACACCATGAAGTATCCCCTGTGTTATCATTAACGCTAATACCCACACCATGAAGCATCCCCTGTGTTATTATTAACGCTAATACCCACACCATGAAGCACCCCCTGTGTTATTATTAACGCTAATACCCACACCATGAAGCATCCCCTGTGTTATTATTAACGCTAATACCCACACCATGAAGCATCCCCTGTGTTATTATTAACGCTAATACCCACACCATGAAGCATCCCCTGTGTTATCATTAACGCTAATACCCACACCATGAAGCATCCCCTGTGTTATTATTAACGCTAATACCCACACCATGAAGCATCCCTTGTGTTATTATTAACGCTAATACCCACACCATGAAGTATCCCCTGTGTTATTATTAACGCTAATACCCACACCATGAAGCATCCCCTGTGTTATTATTAACGCTAATACACAAAGATGCTCTTGCTTGCATCAAGCACAATCATATGACAGAGTTATATTGCTTAATGTGAATGCACTCATTCTAATGCTTTTCACATGTGATTTTGCTGTTTCAATACGTATAATGAATGTATTTTACATTAACAACCAAACTCCCGATGGTCGTATTTTGCTCGACCTTTTTTCTTCTTATGAGCAGTGTTTAGCAGATCATTGTTTGTCTTTTTTTTCCTTTTTCCATTGGCCAATGTATTGTCTGCCCTTCTTCAATTTACTCCGTCTGATTACCACTTTGGTATCTTCAAACTTTTCTCCACACCTACACTACAGCATCTAAAAAGGGTCTTTAGGAGCTGCTGCTAATTTCTTTACTCGAAAACAACGTGGCATTCTGCAAACACCGGACATGACTGTATAACCAGCAGAGAGTTATCGCGTAGATTGCCCTAATTAATTCATTAGATATTTTGGTATTATAGAATATATAAAATTTGACAGTGATGATCACTAACCAAACAAACAAATCACAACAAATGAGAACATGGTGAGTTGATTAACGTCATGTGAGCAATATGCAAGCTCTATTCAGAACGATGAAAGATAATCACTATCTATAAAAACAATACAAAAAGGAGGAATACATGGAACAACTGCGGCAGCGACCTTTGACTTGAACAAAGGACGTTTTTAACGTGCAGGAGCATGGGCATCTCCATACACGCTACGGTCCACGGAAAGGCTTTCCGTATTATGTATTGACAACCTTCCTATCGAGAGGGCAGTCCTTTCCGTCATATGGGAACGAGCTGAGCAGCTCTGTGGATTGACCCCTGGAAACCGTCACGAGTTCACAGAAATTGGAACTAATCAAGCATATCCAACCACGAATAAGTGATTGTTTTAAAAGCAAGTGAGCAATGTTGCAGCTATCTTGTCTTATATATTCATGAGATTATGACATCTATTTCATATTATGCCAACACGCTGCGTTTGATTTTGATAGTGCCAGCACACAAAACAATGGACCACAGATAAACACGTCACTCTACGTGGACACCACAGATAAACACGTCGCTCTACGTGGATACGAAGACAATCTGTCTTTGTACTTACTGCTCAATGATGCTTGCTTAGTAAAAAAACAAGAAATACCACGTTTAGTCTTTGGTTTGACCCGACCGGGGATGGAACCCACTATTGCACTCGAGGCGAACCCCCTAACCATTGCACAATCGAGACGGTCTGCAACCACGAAAAAGGGGAAAAGCCCACATAGAACACAAAGGATTTCACATTATTAACGACCAATGAAATAGTGAAGGCGATGCCGTTGAACCTACAGTAAAGAGGAATATGTAGTGTTATTACGAAAACTAGTTTCTCATCGTTTTGAAATAAATGTAAAATGGGTTAAGATTAGATAAATATTGTCCGTTGTAATTTAGTCTTCCTGGTATTTCACTCTTATATCTACTAATATATACGTGGTGGAAAGCTACTTAACATTCTTTAGATATAATCTGCAATAGAGATTACTTCCTTAGGATCCATGAGTAAAAATAGACATAAACTGACAATAATGCATGGAAACTGACAATAGCGCATGGTTCATTAGAACTTATGTGTTCAGTATCCTGGAGATTTTGATTAAAGAATCGTAAGATTTAGGGAGATCTAGTTTCCTTGATTATATGAAAAAGCATATATCTTTGGTCTAACCTTCAATTAGTTACAAAGACTCGGAAGAAAAGATGTCTAGACTATGTGGGTTATTGTTCCATTTAACATTTAACACAAGAAATCACAAGACGAGACGACAAAGAGATAATCATATATGTAATTTGCATCCAAATTTAACAACCCAAGAAATAACAAAACGTTCTATATAAGATTACTCAATATTATATTCTATTAGTTTCCTCGTGTGCTACATGTAGCTAGTATATATCACGCTAGTTACAGTATGCAGTTTATTTTCATGTGGTTTCTACCCCTAAAACTAGCATACCCCCTCCACTTGTTATTGAAGGGCCTGTATCAAACCAGGCAAGTGAGCAGTCACGTATATGTGTGCTAGTGATATCGGCTTTGTCTCTTTCTACGACATTTCGATTGGATTTTGAAACTGTTCCGACAGTGTAGTATGTTTTGGGTTTTTCATTGTATTGTGATTACTGCAAGACTACAAGGCCTAATTAATCGATTTAACGCTTTGCTACATTGTGTACCTGTGTGAAGCTAACAAAAAATAATTAAAAAATCTCCTTTGAATTATAGAAACTGCAAGACAAAAGGGGTGGATTAACCGATTTATCGCCTTATCACATTGTGTGCCTGTGACCGTGTAGAAGTAAACTCTACTTTGATATAAATGAAATTGTGATAACTCTAAAGACAAGTGGGAAGGATTAACTGATTAAACGGTTTATGACATTGTGTACCTGTATTGTTGGTATTCTCTTTGTTTAATGTGATCGTTTGATATTTTATCGGATTACACCATCGACTTAGTTCTTGTCCCATTGTTTATTTAAGTGACATTTGAGAAAGCGCTAGTTACTTGTTTTTACAATAAATGTTCTGAATTATCGTCAAGCCAAACGCATTAACTGAAAAAAAATATGACGTGTGGTGGGTCCGTGTTGCTCATCTTTTTAGTTTTCTGTGTTGTGTTGCGTTTTTGTTTATATATGTCTTCGTCCTGTGTCTTGTGTGCCCAATGTTGCCAGTGTCTCTGTATTGCCCATTCTTGATTGCCACTTCGATTTTTATCTGAGAAGGGTTTGAAGATACCAAAGGGGTACTCAGAATCCGTAAATCGAAGAAGAACAGACAGCACAATGGCAAAAAGAAAAAGTACAAAAAGACAAACAACGATCTACAAAACATACACATAAAACTAAAGATCGAGTAACACGAACCCCACTAAAAACCGAGTGTGAACTCAGATGCTCCGGAAGGGTGAGCAGTTCCTGCTCCACTAGTGGCACCCGTTTATTTAAAATACTGATGGATTACGACATGGTTTGTGCTAGGAAATACTATTAGACAAAGTACGAGGTTAATTACCATGGAGAATGGATAAAAACGAAGACTGTGCCCCCTTTACTGAAATCTACAAAGTGGTTATTAACGTGCGTGGAGCGTAGCACTCTGCAAACAATGTACCCATTATGGTCCATGGACAGGCATTCCGTATTATAACCGGATACCCCCATCCTATCCGCCACCTGTGGACGTACTGTTAAGCTCTGTGGGTTGAGCCATATGAACCGTCATCAGAGAGTACCCAGTTGTTTATGGTTTCATCAACCATTTCCGAGTAAAACGATGTATCCTCATATTGTTCATAGTACCAGGATATTTTGTGGAAACGTGATGCTTTCCTCTGGAAGATGCGGTTCTGATATTTCTATTGGTTTTTTTTTCAAACGTAAAACTTTATTACTAATCGTCACTTGGTGTAATGAAAATAGTGACTGATATGTGGCATAAGACAAGAGTGTTGCGCTACATATACGCTGACTGCATCGCTGCCATTTGAATGAATATTGTATCATGAGATGTAAGGATGTTTTGCTTGTATTGTTTCTACTTTCTAATGTCATGGAATTTAATATCTAGTTCATTCGTTTTGACAAAACGAATGAATGACGAATAATGGTGTCCTATTTGAATGATGAAGTTTTCTGCAAATGATACGTGTACGACCGTTCTTTTATTTTGCTCCCCTCTAACGTATACTCGAGGTGTGGTATTATTGACCTGACTTCATGGGCATATTTAAATTCATTTGAAGCATGGCATAGAGTATTCAAAATTACAATACTTGCCTTTATAAAAGCTGATTGAAATTTAGGTCCTGAATTTGAACATGTTCTCCACAAGTATTTTTTGTTATTTATTGAAAAGAAAGTTTAAAAAGTGATATCAAGAAAACGAACATGCAGTTATGTTTTAATAGAATATGACACTTTAGTTTTATTGAGAGAGGTTAACATCTCCTTTGAAAATACAAGACGTTAAGTCGCGGTCTTGTGTAATCTAGAGTATGAATGATTGAAAACAGCCAAATATAATAAAAGACGAGAAATTCATATTTCATGTTCTAGAATAAAAGGATATGGCAAAAAAGGCAAAATCTGATTTTTGTAGTTAATTAACCTATGAAGAGCAATTGAATACATACACTGGGGATGTCTCTATATCAATAGACCACTTGCACATTTTCGACATTGGTTCTAACATTATACTTTTTTCTGGTGTTATTTCCTTTAAGGCGGGTAATAGGACCCTCTTTCATGCAAAGTTCAATGAAGATAACATATATTTCCCCCAATAATCTGTTAAAAATTTTAATGTTGTAACAAATTGTGAATTTTATATTTGCTCTCAAATTATCCTCTGGTTTTAATATCTAAAAATTATGAGAATATTATACTTAAATTCGCTGTCCTTTCCATTGCTCTTGCTAGTCTGGGGAACCAGATTGCCGTGAAAACTCTGTGAAAACATTACATTTTATATGGATGTGATGCCCTATCATGTCTATGATCGAAAAAAAGGGGATTACATGCCCAGTGTGTTTTAAATAAGTTACAGAGCGTTTGTTAAATAATATTATTTGATTAGTTGAGAGTTGAGTATTCTGAAACATGCATCAATTTTTAAGTGTTAATGTCTTCTTTTTGAAGTTCAAAATCCATTAACGTAGAATAATATGCTATTATATCAGAAATTTCAATTCCATTGTATAGTGATAAGCTATTTATTTCTATTATATTAAATAAAATCATCTGTTGACTCCTTAACTTCACTAACAATATAGTTCTGTTCATTATAATATATTCAGCCTTGTAAATTTGAACATATATAAAATAAGTCAGTCATGACTCATTTGTCTTTTAACTCCGATCAACTTTTAAATGCTCCCCCCTATCTTTCTTTCTTTCTCTCTCTGTATTTTGTTAGAAGAGTTTGAATATACCAAAGAAGTAATCAGAATTCGTAAATCAAAGAAGAGCAGATAAGACAATAGCCAAAAGAAAAAAATGACAACAGGACAAGCAACGATCTACAAAACACTACATAGAAAATTAAAGATATAAAGATAGAGCAACACGAACCCCACTAAAACTGAGGTGAGCTCAAGTGATCCGGAAGGGCAAGGAGTTCATGTTCCACTAATGGCACCCTTCGTGTTACTATGGTACAACATATTGTCTACAAGCTATGGACCCTGAGATTGGACAAGGATTTATTAGAGATGTTACTATAAACATTGGTCTAGTTGCCTTACTATATATAGATGATTGACTGTTGTTGAACTATTGAGCAGTATTACGAGAATAGGATTACAAACAATACACCATACATAGGTATTGAAATAAAAACAAACAATTGCCACACTGTCGGAACATTTCCAAAATCCAATAGAAATATAGCAACAAGAGATAAAATTGATACCCCTAACACACAAATGTATGATTGCTAACTCTAAGCCAGGAAACAAAGTGAGCGGTCATGTATGCATGTGCTAGGGTATCGATTATGCACCCATTTCTACAATTGTGCGATTATAATAATCCGAATGCGAAAAAAACCAACGGCAATCTGGGTACACTACAAATACAAAACCTAAATTATTGAAATAACACGAGGGACAATCCGGGTATACACAATGTATCCGCAAATTATATCTTGGATAGCACAAACTTAAGTATATCTTTATTCTTGGGCATTAACAACAATGAAAACTCTTTTGCTGTGATTGTTTTATTTGTACGAAATCTGTGCTTTGTTGTCGTTTTGTTGGTGCACTCGACTTGCTGTGATTGTTTTATTTGTACGAAATCTGTGCTTTGTTGTCGTTTTGTTAGTGCACTCGACTTGCTGTGATTGTTTTATTTGTACGAAATCTGTGCTTTGTTGTCGTTTTGTTGGTGCACTCGACTTGCTGTGATTGTTTTATTTGTACGAAATCTGTGCTTTGTTGTCGTTTTGTTAGTGCACTCGACTTGCTGTGATTGTTTTATTTGTACGAAATCTGTGCTTTGTTGTCGTTTTGTTAGTGCACTCGACTTGCTGTGATTGTTTTATTTGTATGAAATCTGTGCTTTGTTGTCGTTTTGTTGGTGCACTCGACTTGTTGTGATTGTTTTATTTGTATGAAATCTGTGCTTTGTTGTCGTTTTGTTGGTGCACTCGACTTGCTGTGATTGTTTTATTTGTACGAAATCTGTGCTTTGTTGTCGTTTTGTTGGTGCACTCGACTTGCTGTGATTGTTTTATTTGTGCGAAATCTGTGCTTTGTTGTCGTTTTGTTGGTGCACTCGACTTGCTGTGATTGTTTTATTTGTATGAAATCTGTGCTTTGTTGTCGTTTTGTTGGTGCACTCGACTTGCTGTGATTGTTTTATTTGTGCGAAATCTGTGCTTTGTTGTCGTTTTGTTAGTGCACTCGACTTGCTGTGATTGTTTTATTTATTCGACATCTGTGTTTTGTTGGCGTTTTGAAACTTAGTTAGAATTGCAACAGAGTACATATAAATCATTGAACTTGCATAGACAATGATTAGTCTGTCCTAATAAATATTCCATTGAATTTCAAATGGTCATCGATACACATTTGTAATGGTTGTCAATATAAGTATAGAAGACTTCATTATTTCAAGCATTTCTACGAATTCATTCTTTATTGGAGACTGAATTAACTAGTAGATAACATTATAACGAACGAATATTGAAAAAAAGATATTAGATTCGTCTTAGCCATGCGTAAATAAAATGTAAAAATGTCTTGATGCATAGGCAAAAATTCAGTTTGTAGTATAGAATTTCATAATGCCATGACTAATGCTATCTCTTTTACAAATTAATAATTTCCTTATTCGAGTTGGAAGCATTTACATATACATTGTATACTGTGAGATTGAAGTAGTGATGTTATTAGTTTAGGATTGGGTTATGTTCTCTATAGGGAGGTCAGAACACATTCTTAAACAAAACTCCTTCTCAGTCAATGTACAACTTCATACTTTTATTAAGTGAAATACGTGTACAACATTGACAGCATGTAGCAGTCTTAAACGTATTGGCGTGTGTCATTAACAAGCCTAAAGAGCACCGTCTGGAGCAGGCATGGCGTAGTACCAGTCAGAGAACCAGTCTGGGAGTAGTGATATTGGCCAATACGTAAACTGACAATCTCTTCCGCATCGATAGCGTGCTTTAGGAAACTGTGCAAAAAGTGCATGTTCGATAGCATCAGTTACTGGTAACAAGTCTGGATTCTGACAATCTGGTATTACCCGGAATGTTTGTTTCCCTGTAATGAAGAAGTTTTGAATTTATTTTCTGCAAACACATATGCATAGATAGCTAAAACGAAATTCATTCCACTTTATTACAATTTATAGAATCAAAGCGCAATATATAATTTGGATATTTAGAAAAAAGTCTGGATTCTGACAATCTGGTATTTCCCGGAATGTTTGTTTCCCTGTAATGAAGAAGTTTTGAATTTATTTTCTGCAAACACATATTCATAGATAGCTAAAACGAAATTCACCCCACTTTATTACAATTTATAGAATCAAAGCGCAATATATAATTTGAATATTTAGAAAATGTCAAAAAAGATAATACCAGCAAGATATTATTAATATGTCCCTGGTCAATTTGGTTTTATGAATATCCATGAACGACCGTTAAATTTGAATATTAGTTATACTCTTAGCCGAGTTGCAATTTGAAAAACAGCTTGATTTCAAAATATTTGAATTACAACTATGGTGAATACAATTGAAGGCTCTCGGACCCAATACAGTTTAGAAGAGTACCTAGCAATAATACAATTCTGGAACCAGAAGAACAATAGCTGTGAGCTAATACAAACATTTTTTATTTCCGAAAATGACAGTTAAAAGTTTTTATTACTACGGAAAAAAATAATTCATTCCACTACCCCGTTTTCAACAGAGGGAGCAGAGCCACACACATTGTTGAGTGTACGACAAAGATTAACCAAAAGGCTTCATTTTTTTCTTTAAAAAAAAAATAGAATAAAAAGTTTCATGTCTCTCTGAGAAGCAAATGAGTCCTGTCATTACAATCTTACATTTTTCTAGCCATCCACTACCATAGAAATTCCTGATCTCAGGATCCACAGAATCGTAAGCCTTCTGTAAAGTAGTGCACATTTCGTTGGTGTCTACAATATTTGTTCGGAAAGCACCAGGTTCAACACAATGGGCTGACACACCAACATGATACATTTCTTTTCTGAAAACAACATTATTCATACATTTAATACATATAAATACATTTATGAATTTTTAATTGTAAATAAATCCGGTGTTTACATAAATAGAAGATGGCAACATGTTACCATGGCAATGGTATTCATTATTTTGAATTATAAATTTATTTATTTTATTGGTTCTATTCGTGGAATAAGATGAGCGTAGAGTACACTAGTCAAAAGTGGTTTTAAATTAAATTAATGATTCGGATCAAAAACAGCATTGATTGATTGATTGTTTAACGTACTCCAGTGACAGTGGCAAATATTCCACGCATATTTAGGATGAGAATAACTATGAAAAAAAGAATAGAGAAATAGGGAAAGGGCGCCTTTTGACTACAACCCCCGGAGAAGTATGAGGGATAGGGACTAACACAACTAGTCTTCTGTAGTGACTACAATCCTTCTACTCTTTTTCGAAATATGTAAATGGGATCTTTATCGTACAAGGAGCGTGACATTGTATTGACTGTCCGATTTACAGCTTTTCCTGATACACTGAGCTAACCATTCAACATTGAATTATTAATTTATCTTAAAAAATGACAGTTTATTGTATCACTAATTACTCATGACTATTATAATGTATATATGACAATATAATAAACCTCCTTATTTTAAAATGCAGCTATGCTATTTCAATCTATTTTATTTCATTTCGTTTGTCATGATTGGACTGCAATCCATCTCTGCAATCTATTCACTGGGCGTTGGTGAAGGTTCCAAGGGTTCAACCCATAGCTGCCCAACCAGGCGAATGTTTGTGCTTCTGAAGAATAAGCAGTTGCTGCTCCATGTGTTGTACCAACCGTGTAACGTTATAATTACATTTTGTATATATATAGATATATTTAACGTTGATGTCCTAAGCCTGGTAAAACCAATGTATGTTTGTTAATATAAGTCTTACCTGAGACACCCCGACATGGATTCGACGCCAATTTTAGTGATATTGTAAGCAACTCTACATGGCCAAGATATCAAAACAGCATCACTGGTCACGCTTACAATTCTTCCTTTACTGTGACGTAGTAATGGCAGAAACGCTTTAGTGACGTACATGACGCCAAGTAGATTGACCGTTAATGTTTTCTCGATAGCCAATTTGGATTGAAGTTCCAAAGGGGCACTAATAACTTGGAGTCCTGCATTGTTTACAAGTCCCCACAGTCCTAAAACATAAAACAATGGAGATATATACAATTGTTTGGATATATATACGTGTGTCCGAGGGAGTAACATACTTTCAATTCAGTGAGTGAGTGATTGTTGCGACGATCTTCGAACTTCGGTCAAGGGCATAGAAATTTGGATCAAATATAGCGTCAAATTATAAAATTCTAGCAATGCTATGCAAAAAAAAAAAAAGATGGAAAACATGCTAATACGAAATGGGACCAGTATATTGTGATACATTGTATATAATTTGTGTCGTGATAAATTTTACTGAATTCGTATTTATTTTTAGGTCATCGCATCATTCTTATAGGTGGTGGGTTCGGTTTTGACAGAACTGTCCTGTCACCTTTAAAATATGAAAGATATTCTGTTTTATATAATAAAGGGAAGTCCCATAGTAAGGACGGTCACCTTTAAAATGTGCAAGATATTCAAAAGGAAATACCCACATTAATACAAATACGAAATACGTTGTACTAAGGATAAAGTCAAAACGAATACATGTGTGTTACATCTCTACAAAAACAAAGAGAACAGTTACCTCTGTAGTATAACCATGCTACATATAACTAACTATAAGTGGTCTCATGATATTTTATCTAAAATTTGTTGAAAATGTCTCTGTTTTCTAACTTGTCGAAGCAGAAACTGCGACCAATGATATTTATTTTGGCTATCCTGTTTAGACCCTTTGGATTTCTTGCTTACAAAAACTTTTAAATTATTTGGCTTTGAACGTACATGTACCTGATGAAGGTTATTCCAGTAACGTACCTGATGAAGGTTATTCCAGTAACGTACCTGATGAAGATTATTCCAGTAACGTACCTGATGAAGGTTATTCCAGTAACGTACCTGATGAAGGTTATTCCAGTAACGTACCTGATGAAGGTTATTCCAGTAACGTACCTGATGAAGGTTATTCCAGTAACGTACCTGATGAAGGTTATTCCAGTAACGTACCTGATGAAGGTTATTCCAGTAACGTACCTGATGAAGGTTATTCCAGTAACGTACCTGATGAAGGTTATTCCAGTAACGTACCTGATGAAGGTTATTCCAGTAACGTACCTGATGAAGGTTATTCCAGTAACGTACCTGATGAAGGTTATTCCAGTAACGTACCTGATGAAGGTTATTCCAGTAACGTACCTGATGAAGGTTATTCCAGTAACGTACCTGATGAAGGTTATTCCAGTAACGTACCTGATGAAGGTTATTCCAGTAACGTACCTGATGAAGGTTATTCCAGTAACGTACCTGATGAAGGTTATTCCAGTAACGTACCTGATGAAGGTTATTCCAGTAACGTACCTGATGAAGGTTATTCCAGTAACGTACCTGATGAAGGTTATTCCAGAAACGTGTGGTGCACACTAATTTTGATATCTACGGTTTTATTATTGATAGAACAATGTATAGTACATACGATAATGATATTCGACTCTAAATGCACTGATATCTATCAAATGCATTTTACAGTAACTGCATGAATCAATAATGTATTATCTACATACTTGTATACTGCGCAATAACTTCACCAGACTTTCATATCGTTAGATGCAGCGCCAAATATAACAAGTTGACATAAATAAACAAAGTATTATATTCATATCTTTCGTTAAATTATTCAGTATCTTACCTTGACCTTTGGGGAGGTTCGTCTGTACAAATTTGACAGCCTCGTTAATAGATTTTTCATCTGTGACATCGAGAAGCAGTGTCTTTAAACGCGACGAGCACCTTTCCTGTAGATTTTTCTTCCCCTTTTCAGTCAAACAGCTCGCAAAAACAGGAACTCCAATTTCGTCCAAACATTTTGCAAGGGAGAACCCAAATCCAGAATCACATCCGGTTATGAACACATGACGATTTAAAATGTTACTTAATTTTCTTTTCCGTAAAATATATTCAAATATTTTTAGAATAATAATAGATAATAAAAACAAAATTAATACATAACAACATGACATTGTGATCACAATGTTGGCCAGAAAGATAAAAATATACACATTGATAAGATATGTACGGTTACCGTTGACCATATATATATAACATTACACGACAGCGAAGTAAAGAGAAGTAAATTGAATTTGAGCAAACTTTAAAAATACTAGTCTGCCAGAATTTTCTAATTACACATTACTGAGCACGAACAGTTGAATATCTAAATGTCTTCCTATTTTTATTAAGCTTCAATGTTTATTTTTCAAATTGTTCATTTTTTTATAAACAACCATCATACCACACTTATACAAAGCACATACAAAATTAAATATTCTAAAACCACTTTGATCTACTCTTTCATTCTCCACAAATACGTGTGCCGTATGTTTGAAAAAAAAATGTGTTCTGTTTGCATAGTCAAATCCCGTCTTTTCCTCGTTCATGACATGTTACCTGTTTTAACACGACGGGTGTCACTAGTGGAGCAGGAAGATCTACACTTCCGGAGCACATGTGTTCAATGCCAGCTTTAAATGGGGTTCATGATGCTCAATCTTTGGTTTTCTGTGTATTGCTTTGCATACCATTTTGTCTCTTGGTTTCTTCTCCCTAAAATATTTGAATACAAATGTACTTCATAAACACAGACACTTGTTTCATGCAAGGTTCAATCCTTTCGTCTTTCTTGATAATGGGTAACGTGGTAACATTTCACCTTAAAGTTAGTGATAGTAATTTAGCCTGTTGATTCCACCAATAATATTATTAAATACAATTTATGACACTGATATACTTCTTTGTGTTAGAAAACTAAAACCAGCTTTTTTTTTATATTAACACATGACAATATATGTCAAGGAAAACGTTTTGATAAGTAACGATCTAACGGTCAATTTGATCTGGCACATTGCAGACTTGCCAATCCAAGAATTCTTGTCGATTATTACAGATATTAACCTTGTAATTAAAGAAGCATTATAAAATACCACAGTTCAGATATAAATATAGAAATAATCAAGTCAGTATCCGCATCGGTGGTGTAATGGTTAGTGTGCTCGTCTCGACTAAGGGCCGCCGTGGCCATGATCGTGTGGTGGTTGGATTTACAACTACCTATGCAATCAATGCCTATCACCACTGATGTTGTGGGTTCGAATCTCGATAAGTGCGAGGTTTACAACATTATGTGATAAAGTTTGTTTATAGTGACTTGCGACAGGTCGGTGGTTTTCTCCGGGTCCTCCGGTTTCCTCCACCAATAAAACTGACCACCACGATATAACTGAAATATTGTTGAAAGTGTCGTTAAACACCATCAAACAAATAACCATTATTCTTATGCAATATTGAAGCACCTGTTGTGTAATAGTCACGTTATATAATAATCACGTGACAGTTGTTTTAAACACGTAGAAACATTTATTAGAGATATTTCATCCTCTCTAGCTCTTTATACCAAATGTTAATAGTTAGATAATTAACAATGTTCATTATTTACCTTTTTTCCATACTTAAGATGAATTGACTGAACATTCAAAACAAACAAACACACTTGAAAACATGCAAAATTTGATGCGCATGGTTTTAAGTACTGAGACTATACAACGTTTGAACCACTAGAGCTTCTACCGTTAACCAAACAAATAAAATGTGGCTTGCCTGCAAATTTTTTTTATCAGTAACAACCATGATTAGTTATCATTAATGACACTTCTTGTTTTTATGCTCCTCTTGTCTACGAGCTGTACTGTATGTTTTATTTAGATGAACATTGATAAGTAATATGGCTTGCTGTAAATTGTGGAATGGAGTGATGATGAATTTTGCTTTCTTTCTTCAAACAACAATTATTTTAGATAGAAAAAAAAACCGTATTTCGTAGCAATGAAATAAATATAGTTTTACCGTTATGTCATGACCGTGGAAGTTGTTAACGTTAATTCCACCTAGAAACAGATGAAAGACAAGTTAATAAAGATGGCTTCAATTGGCTTTCGAGGTATACGGTATTTATAATTCGTTTATTTTCTTAAGCAACTATCATTCATACCACACATCTTGGTACATACATGTCAGTTCGATAATCATGGTGTGAAGAACCTATAAAATGTCCATGAACTTTTATGCAAAGTAGTAAATCATTTCCAATTGTCTGTTTATTCTTCGTGAAGTTTTTAAGCGCCATTAAGATCATGTTAAATATATCTTTAAAGTTGTTTACATTCCATCAAGGAGCATCTGCACGTGCTATAATTTTGGCATTCCGAACAGAGTATAGGAAGTTTCTAAATGATAGTTAGCATACTCTTCAACGAAGATCATCTTAGATTACATCAGTGTACATTGAACTACTTATGAACAAAATGATAGAAATCGTGACATGGTTTATTGACTTTATATATATATAGCACATTACTTCCTTTTCATTGCTGCATATAATTACTGTTATGGGCTATGGATGGAATCCTGGGGTATATACAAATAATCAGTGCCGGATTTACCATTGTGCTTAGGTGTGCTTAAGCACAGGGCCCCGTTGGCCAGGGGGCCATCTTCCTGTCAAAACATTTTTTACGATGGAGTTTTGCTTATGTGGTGCAATTTTAAATTTGATGGCGTTCCTGAGCATGTATGCCTGACTGCCTGTGTAGGCCTACCGGGTCTACCTCCTTCAGGGCCCAAGTAAGGGGCCTCATAACTTAACTAGCACAAGGCCTGATTTGTCCTAAATCCGGCACTGCATATAATCTAGATTTAGTTTCTCTATTATGTATTACAAACCCTCTAAGGAACTGCCAATTTAACCTTTTTTTTCTCTTTTTTGTTTAGTGTGTGTGTAGAGGGGTAGGGGTGCTATGATCTTCCCTCCGAGCCAGATTTGTTTTACGCAAAATATAAATCAGATTATTTTTTCCTTAGGATATGAAAAACTCGGTCATTTTTGGATAATATTTAACAAAATGTCTCGTTTAAAACTGCATGGTCGGTTTATTTATTATTTGCATCTTCCAGATCAATTAATTTTTTTTTCTACAAAACTTAACGACGGAAAAAACCCATCGCTCCTCCTTTTAATACGCATCCCCTTAAAAGGGTGTCTGTGCTCATTGTATGTGACGAAAGCAATGTACTAACTCGCCGTTATGTCCAGTCGTGTAAATAAATGAGTGTCTCTTATCTGAATAATGGTGTGCGTGCCTTGCACGTACATGACGTCTTGTAGCATGTCTTGCTGAACAAATCGTTTAAGGGTTTGCTAAGAGTGATCTTGATGTGGCATGTTGCATGGCAAAATATGTATAAACGAACTGGTTGACCGTTACCAAATATCCATTTCATTTCCCTCTTATGTAGATTTCGAATTTCCTCTATCACCGACTAGACTTTTACTTTAAGTAACACGACAGGTGTCTTCTAAGAAACAGGAACTGTTTGCCGTTGGTGAGCCCCTGCGTTCACTCCCTGTTTTAGGCGGGGTCCGTGGTGATTATCCTTTTAGTTTTCTGTCTTGTGTTTGTAGCTTTGTTTGTCTCCATTCTGTGTCATTCTTTAACGGATCGCGAAGCTCAACTGAATTCAACTGTTATTAGTATTTGACTGATATATATGTAGACAATTTCGGGTCAAGATTTGACTTAAGTCTATACATTTTACATTTAATAACCATAGTTTTCACACGGCGGTGGTCAACTGATAACTTAATGACCAAATTTGTTTACACAGTAGGTTGAATTGCACTTAGTCAGGTAATAGTATCTTACCCGGTTTTTGAATTTAAATTTAATCTTTGACAAAAGAACGGTGTTAAAAACAGTTACTACGAGTTACCGGTCTACTGTACGAACAATTGATTGATTGATTGATTGATCGATTGATTGAGTGTTTAACGTCAACTTTTAGTAGTATTTCAGCTATATCGGGACGTCATACGAACGATGATTCAACAAAATAATTTAAACTGAAAAACTTTATCACATATTGTTGTATCGAGTACACCTCGCCATGAGCGGGGTTCGACCTCACAACTTCAGTGGTGTTATAAGCACTGATTGTATAGGTAGTTGTGAATCCAACTATCATGATCACGGCCACGACGGCCACAATATGTTGTTGACGTATTTTATATGACGTCTATGTTTATAATAATTTTTAAAATACGTTTGTATGCATCAAGTACGTACTCCTGGGAGTCATTTTTTTTCTATCCAACTACAATTTGAAAAACAAAACGACAGAACCAATTTCCTCAAAGTACTCTATTTTATGTAGAAAACCTATTAGAAATGACAAAAGCACTATGTTCCATTTGTATTGAATTTCATTATCCTAAGAAGATATTTATAATATTTTATAGTTGTTGTATTGTCAGTGTTTTGATTGATTTATCATATAATTTACATGCAGATGCAAAAAAAAAATGAAATAAAAAAAATAAAAAAATAGAGAGACTCAATCATAGCTTAAGATTCTATAATTTAATTTGGAAATAATTTTCAGCTCCAAAGAATTCGAAGGCGAATTTTATGTCATGCTTTTATTTGATAGTATCACTACTAAAATACAGCATAGAGTTATAAAATCTTGATGTTAATCAACAAGCTGTCACTCAAAATGATCACAACGTTACACATTTTATTATTTTAAATTTATTTCATTTGTTCAATTTAAATTTGTTCCGAAGCTTTTGAAATTTAGAATAATCTCTATCTACTATAGAATTTACTTTTTTTTCATAATATTAATTTAGTTTTTGGTTATTACTTCCGAGTTCGAAATTAATTTGATTTCATTCTAATAAAAGTATAGAAAGATATAAAAAAAAAAGTTCGCATTTATTTTCTTCAAAATTCTTCTTGTTCTTCTTCCAATAAAGTTCATTCCTCAGTGGTCCTGAGTATGATCGAACTTGTTCATTCCAACATACAAAATAAATGTCTTCTTTTAGTCCAAAAACCGCAGAAATAACCGGTTATAGGATAATAAAAAATGTTGATATTTGAAAAACAAGTACAACAGTACGTATCCATTGAACTCCACAGTAATGTTCTCTGCTGAGTGGATGGGGGTATAGAAGTAATTGATCAAAGAAGCTGCCGATTAGCTAATCAATAACCAATTATGTTGATTTATAGAGTCATATTACTATTTAATGGCTGTGCACTTATTTTCGTTCAGTTACAAACCTATAAATCGTGCAGTGCTTAACAAACTTGATGGTTTGACAACACATCTGTATAATTACTTTCACAATATTGTAGATAATTGTGTATATATTGCGCTAGAGTTAGGGTTATGGTGTTTAACGGCACTTTAAAACAGTTTTTCAGTTATATCATGGAAGTCAGTTTTATTGGTAGAAGAAACCGGAGCACTCGGAGAAAACCACCGACCTGCCGCAAGTCACTGACTGTTGTATCGAGTATACCCCGCCATGAGAGGGGCTCGAACTCGCAACGTTAGCGGTGATAGGCACTGATTGCACAGGTAGTTGTAATTCCAACTACCATACGATCACGACCACGATGGACCCTGTGTATATATTGAATAGCTGACTGTATTAGTGAATCACTTATATATTTTTTTAACTCAAGATAGTTTTTTTGGTGCATTTTAAATCTAATAGAGGTTGAGAAATATCTGTTTTCACATGACATTGTTTTTACAAGGTAAAATTCAAAGTATTTGAATCGAAATTGATGGGAAATCAAACACTATGATATCCAGAGCAGCAATAAAAACGCCGTTCCTTTACTTTAATTTTTCTCCGTGTAATGTTGGATAGTCTCTCATGTTCATTGACATTCATATCTGTCTTTACTTTAAAATGTATAGCGAATAATTGAATTGATCAACAACGGTTCAGAGACAAGATAAAAACACAATAATCTATTTCGGGTCTGTTCGATACCAAGAAAAATTAAGTTAGGCTCAAACATCCCTACTGTTTTTCTTCGATCTTATGTTTTAAAGCGCAACGTATTAGCTACACCAAGATGTAGGCTAAGCACAGTGCCGGATTTAGGACAAGTGAGGCCCCGTGCTAGTTAAAATATGAGGCCCCTTACTTGGATCCTGAAGGAGGTAGACCCTCAAATCTATCATTATATCTGGAATCGCTCCGAAACAGAACGCCTTCAAATTTAAATTTGCAACACATAGGCAAAAATCCATCGTAGACACATTGTTTGGCAGGAATATGGGTCCCCCTGGCCAACGGGGCCCTGTGCACAATGGTAAATTGGGCACTGGCTAAGCATGTAAAATACTTTCTTGAATTTAATCGACTGAACCATATAATGATAAATATGTTTACCCTTCATTGTTCTATTGGATAATTTTTTGTTATATATACTATCACTGGCCAAAATATAGCTTTTCTGTTACCCCTCTCACATGTAACCTGTTGAGCTTTGGAAATCTAGTTGTCAATCCGGTTCAATTCCTGTTGGCAGAAATATCAAAAGAGGCAATCAAGGGATAGTTATATAATTTTATTATTTAATTCAAAATATAAACGTAAATGGATTAATGTGTTTATTCTGCAGGATAAACACAATATTAATGCAATGTCTTAAGATATAAAGATTATGTGTATTTGGCGTAAAACTTTGTTAAGCCTCGGTGAACCTTCCTTTATCCCAGTTGTTAAGCCTCATACACATACACTTTATATTTTAAGACATTGCACTAATATTTTCTATACAAACAATGGCATAGCAAAATATCATTATTACATCAATATCTATAAGATTGGTATTAGGCGCCTGTTTCAACGTTTATGTGCTTCAATCCTATACAGTTTCTGTACATTAAGCATAAAACAGGTGTTGCATAACGAAACATTCCTTCCATTTTAAATCGTAACTTTTAATGTATGAAAAAATATTGATAACGAGTTTTTCAGCTCAATAAAAAAAAAATTCCTGTTTGAATTAAAAAAAAATAGTTTTTTTTTATATAATATACGACCAAGTAAATCTTATCTAATTTATTAGCTGGAAGCAAAAAGTCAACTGCTACAGCTTGCACTGCTTGTATATATTATATACAGACGTTCCACACATCTGCAATTAATATGCGGTTTTAGTAACATAAAGTTACGGAATCTAAACATAATGAGCTAAATTAAATAATGAATAACAAATTCTAAACCATTAGCCGACAGCAAAGTTTCGTATTCGTTCGGTATTAAATTGCAAGTCGAATACATGTATACAAAACATTATAATATATGTATATATTTGATTTAAAGGAAGGGATTGCTTACCCTGAGTTCAGTCCCACTTTTTCAGCAGGGTTTGTGTTTGCTAATCTTATTGGTTTTCTGTTGTTTTGTTTGTCTTTGTCCTGCGTTTGCATGCCTGGTTTTTCCAGTGTCTCTGGATTGTCCGTTCTCGATTGCTCCTTCGGTTTTCTCTAACGTTTGGTTGTTATTCCAGACGACGGAAGGAACCTTGTGGGTATAGCTATATGAGGTCCTAACTTCTACTGCTGCCGCGAGCAACACATCCAAAAGGAGTCTCTACTAGTTCTGCTTGGCGAATGATACTCGACTTTCCCTTGTGAATGGATGTATATGAGCACGTCGTGTAAGATGAAAGACGTTAAAAAGCAACTTGAAAAGCTCCTAGTGAGCAGCATAGTGGTCAGAGTGGCCGTTGACGGCCCGCTGCAAGATAAATCTTTAGTGCCCTTCCTGTTTTCCTGTGGCTATGTAAACTATTGCCCATAGGTACGTCCACCCCCGTCTAATCTTTTTTTATATTTTATTTATATTGTTTTTAAAGTAGTTCTCGTCATGAATATACCTGAAATGCTGTCAGCTTGACTTTACACAATAACGAACAGCAAATCAATCAAAATTACAGCACCTTTTGAGGTTTTCCTCCTGTTACGTATTTCACAGACTTTCACAGGAATACTAGCCAATTACAGCACAATTTGAGGTTTTTCCCCCTCCTACGCATTTCACCGACTTGTCCAGGAGTATAGCTAATTGTCCATGCATTATACTGAATTTATTGCTAAAACCTTTAGGATCAGAAAATGAATAATAAATACAAAATGCGTTATTCCATTTTCGACTACAAATAATTTTTTCCCGCAAATGGTAGAAACAAAGGTATTAACCATTGATCATTCAATAAATATATACCAAGTTTTATATAAGACAAGGGATTATAATGTATCCCACATTACATTGAGTTGACATAATATGATATACAATAGTGACATTAGAATATATGATATATTGACATTATATAATACTATTAGTGATTGAGTGATTGTTGTTATAACGCCAAGTTTGAAAAAAAAATTGTCAGCTACATCTTGATGATGGTGATGTCTGATTTGTACTAGACCAACACACTAAGCTGAATTTTTATATTGCTAGTTCATTGTGATAAGTTGTTTTTATTTCCTCAAATAATCGTAAAGCTTTCAACATTGGATAATTTATATTAATATGTGTATCAAGATGGAACATGTTTCAATAAGAATGCTACATATGCTTACCATTACTGTTAATTGTCCATTCTAGAATACCATTGTAGAACTGTTTTACACTAGAATATTAACCCTCTTTAATGACAACATGGTTATGTCAAGCACTGAAGATTTTACTGACTTCAAGGGCATTCCTTGTTATCATAATTCAAATGAGTCCATTTTTGACAGATTGTAAGTGTTATGCTAAGAAGCTAAGAAGTGTCACTTCGCTGCTCGAGGTCACATCAATAATAACGTAGATATTTAACACTATTCGCGAAGCGTTGCTGGGAGAACATTCACCAAACACGTTCATAGTTTCAATATTGGAAAGCGCCAAATAATTTAAAAGACAACGAAAAGGCATAAACAGGATAGGAAAAATAGGCAAAGGTTACCAATCCCCTAGGGAGATGAACAAAATACAACCTTTTTATGAATGCTGAAGCAAAAACGAAACTTCACGATAATTATAAAATGTTATTGACATTATATCAGATAAAAGCCAAACATCATTATTTCACAGATACAATTTAGAATATACATTGTATTTAAAACTTGATTATTGTTCATAAATTAAAAAAATTTGGAAAACATTTAACACGTTTCAGTTATTTTTAACATATAATCTTTTTGAAATATTTACATAAGACCCAAAACCACAGAACTAGTATATAATATTAACAAGATCTAATGACTGTCGTTCGTCTTTTGATGTGCCGAAAAAGTTTTATTTGATCCTCGCAATTAAGAATTAATAGTTGGTGAATGGCAACTGAATGACTAGCACTTCATTTTATACTCTCTAGTCAACGTTACAATTTCTAAGACTCGAGCCTCGTTTTCATAACAAAGAAAGTAGCATCTGGTGGTATATTTCATTTATACAATGTCCCTTTAACCAGCTGATATTGGAATAACCTCTGACCCCTTTCAACTAAAATCAAAACTGTATTAACATCGAAACTCCTCATAACCAATCAATACTTGCAATATTTAGACTGTATAATGGAAACAGGCAACATAAACTTGAGAGATTGTTTTGTTTATTTTCAATATTGAAACATATTTGACAGCTTTCTTTTACATCGCTCTTCTTAAAAACTAAAAGACAAATTAAAAGAATTGGTCCAGTTGTGTTTCTTAAGAAAAGAATGGCCAACGGAGATGCAAATACATTTTCGTAGGAAGGGACACATCTTATTTTGCAAAAACCACTCTGATTCTTCCAAAAAGTACTCTGAAACTGATATCATCAAAATTCTTGAGTTTTTGATTGACCACATATTTGTTATGTTTGGTGGGCGTGTTTTTCAACAGACAGTCGACATTCCTATGGGTAATAACTCTGCTCCCCTTCTCGCCGAACTGTTCCTTTATTCGTATGAGGCAGATTTCATACAGGGGCTTCTGAAGAAAAACGGAAAGAGGATAACCCGATCCTTTAATTTCACGCTCCGCTATATAGACGATCTCCTTTCACTAAATAATTCTAAGCTTGGTGATTTTGTTGACTGCATCTATCCCATTGAGCTTGATATAAAGGATTTCACATATACAGCTAAGCCTGCTTCATACCTTGACCTACATCTTCAAATTGACAATGAGGGCCGGTTCAGAGCTAAACTTGACCACAAAAGAGATATCATTTTTTCCCATTGCGAACTTTCCATTGATATGTAGCAACTATCTTTAAAATGAAAGGGTTTACGTTTTTATAAAAGCAAGAAAGAGAATCTGAACAGGTCATGAATTTACTTTTATAAGAAGAGGCAATAGGATGGTGTTGAAAGAAGACAATTACAAAATGGAAAATTAACTATAGGGAAAATAAAATCATCTCTTTTGTCATAAATCCCGTGTGCTAAATTTATCTGGACAGAGACAGATGTCTAAATCTAAAATTATCCTTGTTATTAACCTTATCTATAATAAAGTCTTTAAGATAAATTTGATAATTTTGCACGTGAGTTCAGCCCCCCTTTTTTAGTGGGGTTCGTGTTGCTCGACCTTTAGATTTCTTTGTAATGTTTAATAGATCGTTGTTTATCCTTTTCCATTTGGGCATTGTGTTGTCTGTCCTTCTTCGATTGACGGATTCTGATTACCACTTTGGCATCTTCAAAAATGGAATTGTTGATAGCTAAGATATCGTTATGTATCTACCATAGAATAAACCAATCAGCTTGCGCTTAGTAGCATCTTGTCGATTTTTTTTGTACTGTATGTAATTCATCAATGAAAATCAGTTTACATTGAAGTATAATCGAATCGGAAATAGTTGCTAAGATAAATATTGCTGATTGATAAGACTCCAGGTACATTGCACTTGTGTCTGGCACAAGTAATTGATCAAATTCTAAAACAATTTCCGGCAAATATATAAATTCTAAGTGGAAGTCACGTTGTAATTAAGCAACCTATATTTCGGTATACAACAAAACAAATGTGTTTTTCTTGCTTACTTACATACAAACAAAGATATAGTGTTGTCTTATTTTAAAAAATCTTTGCTGAGTTGACAGCGAGTTCCGGACAATACTCCTGACGTCATAGCAGTTATAGTGGTGATGATATGACGTTTATGGTTGGTTTATGGTGTTTAAAGCCAATTTCGTGACGGTCAGTTTTATAGGTGGAGGAAACTGGAGTACCCAGAGAAAACCATCGACCTGTCGCAAGTCACTGACAAAACTTTTCACAAAATGTTGTATCGAGTACACCTTGCCATGAGCGGGATTCGAACTCACAACTTTAGTGGTAATAGGCACTGATTGCACATGTAGTTGTAAATCCAATTACCATGCGATCAGGACCACGACGGTCCCTTATATGACGTTTATGTAAAACTATATTTACCATCATGTTACGTTATTAACAAAGTAATATTAAGGCAGTTTTCTGGCAATCTATGGATAATGGATGACGAGCCTCCCTCAAAGGCGAAGGCGTAGCCTGCACTTGATAGATACCAGCTTACACCTTTGTCATTTGTCAATAATTTATATATATTTCAATAGGCATCTTACATTAAATGGAGACACACAGTGAAAACTATTTAAAACAGAAATGTATTTCTTCATTGCTATCAACAAACTATAAAACTAAAGCGAAACTGATTATATAACATACTTTATTTGTGATGACAAGATATGCATTGTGTAGAAACAGATTTATTAAAGAAATGTTATCAGTATTCGAAAGATGTTAATTATTTTCATACGTTAGTTTCATCAACATGTTTACTAAATCACTATTGACATGTATTACTATAACCTTCAGCTTGACAAGAGGTGCTGATATTAATATGACTTTTCATTGGATTATACAGATACACTGTATTTACTTCGTTGCTCGATCTTTAGTTTAGATCTTTAGTGTTTTGTAGATCGCTGTTTCTCCCTTTTGTCCTTTTCTTTTGGCCTTTTTGTTGTCTGTCCTTTGATTTACGGATTCTGATTACCCCTTTGGTATCTTCAAACTCTTTTTTTCATTGGCTTACACACATTATTTTGCTTCGTTTAGAATGAAATCTGATACACACTTAGGCATGAATAACTATATATCTAGGCCTTATACATATACTATTGTTTCATAGACTTATCACCGTGTTTGTAACTACAGTAACACGACGGGTGCCACTAGTGGAGCGGGAACTGTTTACCCGTCCAGAGCAAACAGTGAGTTTACCCCCAGTTTTGCTCGATCTTTAGTTTTCTGTGTAGTGTTTTGTAAATCGTTGTTTTGATCTTTTGGCCATTGTGTGGTCTTCTTTGATTGGTGGATTCTGATTACCCCTTTAAATATATCGTCATACTCTTCTTAAAAACACAGCAAATTTACCAATGATTGACATTTGTTTACAGCAAGGGGATATGTGGTTGTGAGCATGCAAAATACATGTTCTACTGAATATGATTTTCATAGCAGTTTCTTATGACGTATATCTGCTTCTCAAGTGTTAAAAGTACGCGAAAGGATCTTACAAGGTAAACAAAACCACTATTAAGACTCCATTTTAATTTCACTTCTAGACAAAAGTTTACAAACTAAAGGAAAACACCATTATGAACAGAACGTTAAGCCCGGTATACACGATACAAGTTTTGCATCCAAGTCTCCATTCAAGAAAACTTGGATCAAGAAAACTTGAATTCAAGTTTGTGTATACACGATGCAAGACATTTTGATGAATACACACAAGTTTTGGCGGGAGATACAACAAACAAAATGGCATTTTTGGGAGGAGAGGAGGGTGCTGCCCTTTGTATTGCATTATTATGTACAATTGTACTGCGAAGGAGATTAAGCTCCAAAAAGAGGTCAACATTGGCTCGTAAATGGCTTCGAAGGAAACGATGGGAGGTATTTCTATGAAGTCTATTAGATCTTCAATCACTTCATTAGTCCATGTAACTGTCTTTTTCCTGCATTTTGGAGTTTCCTCTTTTCCCGCCATCTTTGCACAACACGTGTAGTTGTTATTATTTACATTCACAAATTGATGCTGATAAGGATTCTGTCTTCTGATTGGTCAATCTCCATCCAAGTTCCATCCAAGTTGAAAAAAAATAGGATGCATTTCTATTCCATCCAAGTCCGTTCAAGTTTTTTGATTCAAGTTTCTTGTATGGTATACACGATCAAAAAACTTGAATTCAAGAAACTTGAATGGAGACTTGGATGCAAAACTTGCATCGTGTATACCGGGCTTTAGTTTATAAAATAATTATTTATGCTGAAAACAATAAATGTAATTTAAGGGGGAAAGCATGATTTACTGTAATTTTAAGTACTTCAAATTTCAACACCGATGATTTTGGCCTAAAATCCCAGTATGTGGCAGATAAGATTGCTGTTTCTGAATGAAAGATCATAGCTTACATTGCGATAATTATAACAGAAACTCCCAAAGCTTTTGATATTGTGAATGATAAATTTTTAAGCTTTGTACTTGTATATTTCATCAAAATAGCAGATAATTAAACATGTCTTAACATCCGGTACAAATGATGCACATTATAGAAATTGAGATAAAAATAGCTAGCTGATAGATAGATGATTTCTCTTGGAAGAGAAATGAAAAGGAATGTTTAAATCACCATCGAAGTGTTAAATTGCATAGTTCATTGTGCTTTAAACGTTTGTGATTTTTTTTTGTCTAATACCAAAGAATATGATACTAAATACTTATCCCGCCACGATATAACTGAAATATTGTTGAAAGTGGTGTTAAGCACCATAACCCCCTTATGTTTTATCATTGGTTAACATCTGATTTTTCTCACTATGTATGTAGGTCGTACTATGACTGATCATATGGTTTTTTTGGTATCTTCCAGGCGATTTCAGATAACATGACAAGGAGAAATCGTACGTCTTGATACAAAACACACTGTTTTGTGGCATTACCACTACGACTGAAAATATAATTTGTTTATGGAAAATTCTGCAATCAATATTTTTTCAAAGAGGGTTACCATTAAATCTGTCAGAAGTATCAGTTATGATCTGTTTGTCCTAGGAGTAATGTTTTAATCAACAGATTCTGCCTTCTTAGCTAGTAGTCAGTTAACTACAAGCATTCATAGATCCTGCCATTGTACTGCCCATGTTTATGTTGTCTTCCATTTTTGTGATAGGGTGGAAAGGAATATGTGCATGCTTTTAATCGTTTGTTTATATTTGTATTGCCGTTGGAGATTCAACTATCAAACAAAGGGGGAGGGGTTGGTGTCCCATTAACCGTTCTAACCCCGCCACATTTGTGTTCCTGTCCCAAGCCAGGACTTTGATTTCCAACGTCATATATCGTGGTCTGTTTTTTGTTCAATGATTTTATTGTTTGTTTTGTTGATATTGTTGACCATCATTGTTTAAACTTTCTTTTCATAATGTACACATTTTCAAATGTACTATAGAGTCCGGGTGGCTCAATGAGTTAGGTAGTTGGATTACCTAGCAACTCATACAAGCCTATCACCAATACGGCGTGGGTTCGCGCCCGGCTTTGTAAATTACAAAAAGGTGCACTCGACTCGCAGCCGTAAGTGATAAAGTTTACCAGTTGCTTGCCCATGGTCGATGGTTCTCTCCGGGTACTCCGGCTTCTTCCACCACTAAAACTGGTCGCCATGATATAGCTGAAATATTGCTGAAAGTGGCGTTAAAACACCAAAAATCAAACAAACAAAAATCAAATGTACTATATAATTCTTGGTACTTTGCCGATTGATCTCTTGAAAAGTCTTTTAGGAATTTATAAACATTCTTGTCCAAGAATGGTATAATTAAACAATTTAACCAGATTTGTTAAGATACAGAGATATAATTAAACCCCGATAGAACGGAAGGGGTGGTTAATCCTGGTTGTTTTTAAATTACCTTTAATAAGAATCACTAATAGTTTATTGCAAAAATTTGCATATATTTTAAGCAATGTCTTTTAAGCTAAAATTGCACACATGACCATACTTTTGGATGCAAGAAGTTTTTTGCAAATTATTTGTCAAAGGCAGATTTTTTATATATTTTAGTTTTGAGAATGGTCTGTTTAAAAATGTTCATTTCAAGTCAAAGAAATCTCCCCCAACTCCAATATTGTGCATCAAAATTAAGGAATTTTACTGATTTTGAAAATTTGTCTACATAGCATATTTTGTGATAGCCTTAAAAATTTTCACAAATTTTTTTTCAAAAAATGTTTTTGGTGATCATTGTCTTTAAACATTATACTTTGAGGAAACAATGCGATTTTTTACTTCTGAGATATACATTAACAATAATAATCCGTCAAAAATAGGGGCGTTTTTAACTATTTTTAAGGATTTTTGCAATTGTTAAGGGCTAAAATGAAAATCCTCATTTTACAACAAAAATGAAAATATATAGGAAATATGTATGATATATTTTAAAATACTAGGCATCAAATATTTAGAAAATGTATTTTTTTCTTACTGAAATTAGCTTTGTTACATTTTTTGGGATTTTGCATGGTTTTCTGTGGGACAGACACTTAAGTACACTTCGTGTAATTATTTCATCCAATTAATTGCAAGTGAAAATGAAAAGCTGTTTATCTTTTCTTATTTTAAGTGCAATCTGCACACAGTTGTATCCAATCAAAACTCGATGTTCTGCCAGCTTCACCACTTAATCAAATAATAGATTCGACAATTAATGACAACTGCAGACGTTGTTTTGAAACAAAGTGAAGTGCATATAAATAAAATTTTGATAAGGTAACTGTTATCAGTCAGCAAGTGTATTGAATTCTAGGAAGGCCGGTAGGGTTTTGAAAAATATAGAAATCTGATAATAATATCCTGGTGATTTTATAATACATCGTATATGTATAATCTCTACCAACGATAAGATCATGCTAAGTATCTTTGTAGAAATATTACCCCCCCCCCCCCCTTTTTATACCCCCGTTCTTTAAGTAATATTTACACTCTCTAATTCCTCATTTATTTAATGAAAGTTAATGTTCTATTTTTAAATTAAGATATACACCAACAATATATATATATATATATAGGTGATCGCTTAGTATTGTTTATTTGCTAAATATATGTATCATCTATTCTTCAAGGAGGCGTTGTTGAATCATCGGAAATACGGTTGATTGATAGGTGTTTAATGTTTAAAATCCACCTGTGATGTAAATCTATTGTCAAAACTCTCCATTATTTTTAAGGAATGGAGAGTTATTGTTCTCTTTGTACTTTTAAGGTCCCACAAGGGGCAAACAATTTAATACTTTGTACTTTAGATACTATACACAGACTTTTTTTGTTACAAGATTAATAATTAATAAAATTAATAAAGTTCAATGGGTGGATTATAAGTTGGAGAATGTCCTCGTATCTCTCCATTCCTTAAAAACAATGGGCCTCGGACCCTTCGGTGTCTCGGCTCCATTATCTTTAAGGAATGGAGTGTTACTTGGACATTCTCCTATACTTGTAATACGTAATGAGAACAAACACGTTTGCACACGATAAATCATGTACAGGTAAAAAAAAAAAGGTGGGGCTAGGATGTAACTGTAAATTTGAGTTTTAATTGCAATATGGAAAACTAACAGGAGATATGATGGAATGGGACGGACATATGTTTATTGAAAATATAAATTACGAGTATGCGTGCATAGTAACATGTATAACTAAATTGCAAGCTTCTGCTTATTAATGGCGGATTATGACTGGGAATCCTTGCAAGAACGAAACAAACAATTATTTACATAATGTGATCACCAGCAAAACTCCTAGATATATATCTTATTTAGTACATAGTAAGTTTAGAAATGTTCATGAATATAGAACACACCAAGTTAACAGTTTTATTTCATTCCCTTTACGCACGTACGTAATTATTTTACAATAGCTTCTTTCCTTGGACTATTTGAGTGTAGAATAATATCCCGAATGACATTAAAAAACATCACGTCTGAAAAAAGTATTTGATACAAAATACTTCTGTTCGTAACTGCTCTTACTTTGGAATCGTACAATGCACCATACTAGACTACGTACTGAAAGTAGTGGACTGACCATTTGTTAAAGAAGAACCTGGAACAAGACCCTCTTTATACTTGTAAGCAAGTAGAAACCTCAAAACATTAATAAAATGTCAAAACTGTCGAGGCTATACGTGACACCTTCTATGTACATTTAGCAGATATTGTCTACACCAATACACTTTTCTTTGCCAATCCATCCATAACAGAAGACTTGAATATCAATTATTTGTGAATTGTCCAAGAATAAAAGGTTTCCATAGTATAGTGGTTCCTGTAAAATACCAACCCTATATCTGTATTGTTTCACCTAATGACATATCTACATAAATTATTGAATGCAATTTTAAACAATGTTTTTATGTACATATACATATATTTGTAATCTTCCCAATTTGCGGTAGATTATAACCATTCATCTACGTTTACTTTATCTGTTTAATTTCCACGGGAGATGAAATTATTAAAAAAAATAAAAATAAAAGTGCAGGGTCACTTGTTTTCGCATTGAAATAAATATTCCTAATTATTCCATTTCTATTTACAGGAACATTAATATCATCGTTTACCGTGTTTTGTGGTGCCAAAACTAAGATAAGTAAACGCCGGAATGCCTTTTTGCTAAATCTACTGGCGGCTTTTCTTCAAATGGTGACGTTTTTGGTAATAGTTGGTTGGATCTGGAGTATTTTGTGGGGAATGAATTTTGTGCAAATAGCATGTAAGTATGAAATGTATATATTGCAAAAAAAAAAACCAATTTACTTCAGCGTATCAACTAATTTTGTATTTGTACGACTATTTATATAGTAGTGTATATGTGGTGTCATGTTGTTCTGATCGTATGATCGTACTAGTTGTTACGCCCCTGCATAAAAGTATGTATACTACGCAAAAATACTGGAATATCTGAAAAGATAAGATACGAATAATGGCTTCCATATTATAAATAGATTTTAATTGAACAGAACTTCAACTGATAAATTCATATAATCTTATTCAAGATTGAACAGAATATACGATAATAAAATTTATTATCCTTCACAAGGAAGTTGATTGTTTGCTTGCGCAACAACGAGTTTATTAACAACTGACTATGATCATATTTTCAATCCAACTGACAATAATTTAACTTACAAGAGAAAACAGGCATGTTATAGAACTTTGATTGGTTTCATCAGCCGGAAGTTCTCGATACCGTAATCACTTTCTAAGGTGAAAGAGAAGCACTACATTCACAGGAAAAATGTGATTGCAAACTAACATGGCAGAACATGAACGTTAGAGAATACCGAAGGGGCAATCACAAATGGACAATCCAGAAAAACCGGCAACATAGGTTACACAGGACGAAGGAAAATACAACACAATATACACTATACGCAAGCAAACAAAAATAACGTAAGTAAGACATGAGTCCTCTTACAAACAACTTTTTTTTAAACTTGGATCTGGATATTAAATAAACTACAGCAAATAAGGGTAATAACAAAATTACCGAACATCGAACAATCTTACAAAGGGAAAGTCAAAACTCATAAGTATATAAACAGACAAAATCAGTCAACAACCGGAAAACTGTGAAAACCGTAATGACCCTGACTTGGTGCAGGCATTTCTAAAGAAATGGTGGGTTGAATCAGATTTTAAAGCGCCAAACCTCCCGCTTTCATTACGGCTCAAAGATTCCGGCTGTCACTATAACAGTATTTATAACAATACTGGAACAAAATAGGTAAAATAGTTGTCAAAGCAGTACCAAATTCAATGAAGTAAATGTCAAAAACACTTTTACGTCACACATTGATAAAAAAATATTTTTGACATTTTTGTTGACTTCCTTATCTTTATACATTTTCACTATATGAAAATGCATCGTTTATTATCGTCTCTGCAGAGACGGAATATATTTCGACAAGATCTTGGTATCGGAATATAGATTTTTAAGAGATCGAATAAGGCGAATCTTTTTATAGCCCTGGTCCAGTAGCCTGTTTCTCAGATGAAGATGACGTTTCAGGAAATCAGAATAATTGCTACTGGCCTTTGTATAATGAATCAATTGCGAGATGTAAACACCATATGCAGGAGAAGCTGGTATATTGCTGCACATATTTGGAAAATTTATGATTTTAAAATTGAAATCGTCCCGTTTATCATAAATTTTAGTACTGAGTTGACCACTGTCGTCAAATTCGAGGTATACGTCCAAAAATGATGCGGACATCTATTGTTGATCTTCACATAATGAAGTAAAAAAACAAAAAATACCAGTCAGAACAGTTTCTAAATTCCAGTAGCAAAATCGATACCCCTAACACACAAATACAAAACCGCTCACTTTTCTGGCTTGGTACAGGCACTTCAATAAAAAAAATGGCAGGGTTACATGCAGACCATTTTATTTCTATTGGATTATGTAGTATTCACGAGCATCATCTGATATGGAAATCATGTTTGACACTATTATACGTAAATATATATTATAAACATAAATATAATACGAACCCCCTACAAAGCAAATCAGAGTAAAGACGAACAACACATCTCTTCTACGCGGAAATTGTCCCATTACTTCTGGTACAAATAAATTATGTCGACCGTTCTAAATAAGCCGTCGAACGCTCGAGATATTTTAAGTTGAGAAATACCGGTGTCCCAAACATACCCACATACTGAAATACTGCTCGATCGATGTCAGAAACACGTCTTAAATCAAACAAATTTAAGGGAGTTATGGTGTTTACAGCCACTTTCAACAATATTTCAGCTATATCGTGGCGGTCAGTTTTATTGGTGGAAGAAACCAGAATACCCGGAGAAAACCATCGACCTGCAGCAAGTCACTGACAAACTTTATCACATGATGTTGTATCGAGTAGGCATCACCTGAGCGGGATTCGAACCCACAACTATAGTGGCGATAGGCACTGATTGCATAGGGAGTTATAAATCCAACTTTCATACGATCACAACAACTTTAAATCTTCACAATAACACTTCATATTTCTTATATGTACAAATGTAATTTTTTACCTTTGATATTTTTTTTAGTGAGGAAAGATGACGAGGCCAAAATTCCATATTATGCTCGCCGACAAAGTAGCATCGATTTCCTTACTTGATTGGCAGTTGAAATGAATAATATACTCAAGTGTCCATTCCTGTCCGGCGAGGTTCAAAGGTTAACGACTCCAACAAAACCATTCTCAGTATTTTTACTATCAAATATATCTCCATCGCTGTCTTTAAATACTCGCCTTGAACAATAAGAAACTATGCGAATGTCGAGTCAGACAAGATTTATCCAATCATGTATTATATTTACTTTGTATCGAAGGATTTGCTTGTTTGAAAAATATGATATAAAATTTGTGCAATATTTTTTTTGGTTCGAATGAAATTATTTGTGAAGTGTTGTTTGCAAATTTTGAAGGAATGTCGCCATGTATGTTTGAACTGATTAGAGACATTTTTGGTTTCATACACAGGAGCTTTCGTAAAAATAAGAAAATACATGTAGCTTGTCACACGCTAAAACATTTAAATGTTTTTCTTACAATATAATTTATTATATGCAAATTATATAAAATTTCTTTTGATTTCAATATGAATGTGTTCTAAGACGCTTGCTTACACTAGACAATTTCATTTTTAAAGTAGTTACCTTCTTACAAGGCCACCTCTCTGACCAGGCCAGATTTTCAAATGCACTGAGATAGTAAAGAGCTTCTTAAATGTTCCCTTCAAGAGAGGCTTCACCTCTTACAAGGCCACCTCTCTGATCAGGCCAGATTTTCGATGCTCTGCCCATCCCCGTCAAAAGAGGCTCTCTTATATGGCCACTTTTTTGGCAGAAACACACACAAATGAAAAAAAGTGGAAAGCGAATTTGACTATGCTCTGGGTATATTTTTATTTCATTTTATTGTATATTATGTCCTACATTGTATGTTTTGTGTTAGTAGAATGATATACATCTTTATATGAATATAAAATAGATTTAATTTATGCTTGAAGTTTAGCTTAAGGCTTTTGTATTTTTACATTATGTATATTTTGATAACTACATAATAGAATAAAATTATAAAACTATTCTGGATCATCTACAACAAATGGCGTTAAACACCTTAAACCATATACAATACGTATATAGATTGACGAGGTGTACTCCATACAACATTATGTGATAAGTTTGTCAGTGACTTGCGACAGGTCGGTGGTTTTCTCCGGGCACTTCGGTTTCCTCCACGAAAAAAATTGACCGCCACGATATAACTGAAATATTATTGGAAGTGGCGTTAAATACCATAACCTCCACCCCCTCTACAAAACATGTATAGTTGACATGCTTATTTTACAATTAATGTCAAGGTCCATAGGTATTCCAGCTTAAAGCCATGTGGTACTCGAATCATCACACAACACAAAAACCCGAACCGATCGAGAATTCCATGTGATAAGCCGTTACATTGATGTTTATTAATAGATATGAAAAGAGTTTAAACAGTGATGGTCACTAATTCCACCAATATCGACAAAACGAACATAAATCACTGAACACAAAAAAATAAGACCATGACATATGACGATGGAAATTCAGATCCTGGCTTGACCACAGACACATAAAAGTGGCAGAATTAGCCGGTTCATGCTCGTGACCACACCCCTCCCCTATTGATAAATGGATCTTCAACGTCAATACATATATACTATACAAAAAATCTGCAAAGATTGACTTTCACTCAAAACGACCACATACTCTCATAAACATGGATAGTACAACAGCAGTATCAATGAATACTTGTAGTTAGTTGGCTAGTAGCTAAGTAGGTAGAATATGGTGGATAAACACCATTACTCTTTAGACATGCATCTATGCTAATAGAAGCGGACTTAGGCGGACCGCTCCAACCGTGTGTACATTATTATTGTCAGAAATATATTATATTAATATCTAGAGACAAAAACAGCAAATAAAAGACAAACAAATATTGTAAATAAAAACAAAATTCAAAATTCAAAATTCTGGTTCCGCCATTATCTACTGTCGTTAGGAAGAATGATTCATTTGATTGGTCCTATATGCATCCAGTGGATTGTGTGAAGCTTGTATTGTAGAAACATTTGATTTGTCCTATGCATCCAGTGGATTGTGTGAAGCTTGTATTGTAGAAACATTTGATTTGTCCTATATGCATCCAGTGGATTGTGTGAAGCTTGTATTGTAGAAACATTTGATCTGTCCTATATGCATCCAGTGGATTGTGTGAAGCTTGTATTGTAGAAACATTTGATTTGTCCTATGCATCCAGTGGATTGTGTGAAGCTTGTATTGTAGAAACATTTGATTTGTCCTATGCATCCAGTGGATTGTGTGAAGCTTGTATTGTAGAAACATTTGATTTGTCCTATGCATCCAGTGGATTGTGTGAAGCTTGTATTGTAGAAACATTTGATTTGTCCTATATGCATCCAGTGGATTGTGTGAAGCTTGTATTGTAGAAACTATTTACTATTTACATGCATCGTGGATATATGCAGGATATACGGTATACGGTCTTGAATATCTGACAGATATCAAATGTCCTTTTAATGCTTCGTCCATGTGAATTTTAAATAAATATTCGAGGGTCTCGGTATGTTTCCTATAGTGTAACATTCATCAACACGATTTCCATATCCGTAATATTGTTTTCGTTTAACAGTAATACGACGGATGTAACTAGTAGTGCAGGTACTGGTAACCCTTCTGAACCACCCGATTTCAACTCCGACATTTTGTTTGGTTCGTGTTACTCAACCTTTAGTACAGTATTTTGTAGATCCTTGTTTGTCCTTTTGTCTTTTCTTTTGGTCATGATATTATCTGTCCTTCAGAATTACAGCTTCTGATTACACCTACGACATTTCAAACATTTCTTAAATATCGTAAGGTAGATACTGTGACTTCTCATCGTCAAGGATTGCTACGTATTAACCTCTATGCCATTTGTCGTGAGAATATTTTGGGAATAAAGCTTAACGGCATCATCATCAGTTTTAAATTACTCATAATAAATACCTGCAGGACCATTAATAGAACACACCCTCTATTTAGTCTCATGGTTGAGAATCATGGACACATGCTTACTATTTTGCCGAGAGTAATTATGCGAAAATAGAGTTACAACTGCATTTCTATAAGAAATATCTGTATTTGCTATTTCACGTAAACAGGCAACATAGCTTTTTAAAATAAAATCTATATGAAATAAATTATTTCATAAGAAAAGTATGAAGATACCAATGGGGAAATATAGAGCTGTAAATCAAAGGACAAACAATACATTAGCCGAAAAAGAACAAACAATGATCTATAGAACACTGCCCAGAAAACGAGATGAGAATCGAGCAACACGACCCCACTAAAACAATTGGTGAACCCATGTGCTCCGAGAGGGTAAGCAGTTCCTGCTCCACATGTAACACCCATCGTGTTACAAACCAGATGACAAGTCATGAATAAGGAAAGGACCGGATTGTGATACCGACAACTGGAACATATCCGTAGTAATTTCTGACACAGACATTCCGTAGCGGTTAACCACGTCATGGTGACGACCGTAATACTTTCGAAGTCACGACTTCAACTTAACCATTATGAATCCTTGGTTCAGCAACTTCCTTTTTAGCAACAATCCACTATCAAGGAAATCATGATAAGAACCACAAGATCTGGAAAATCGTATCAACTGAGATATATATACTACATATGCAGGTGTTACTGGAATGTTGTTACATTGCATGGTCTCGTAAGTTTGTGTAAGAGTCATCTCCATTTGTACTACATGTACGTCCGGATTTATATTATATTTTATCTCTCCTTCTCTCTCACTCTCTAGTGAAAAGAAAATAGCTACGGACATATTTTTGTTTTTATATACATTTTTTATGTAATTTATGATTGTGGCAGGGCATACGTTGTATCCTGCTACAGCTTTACAACTGAGCAATACAAACTCCACTAAAAACCGAGAGTGAACTCTGGTACTACGGAAAGGTAAGCATTTACTATTCACCCGTCTTGTTACTCTTGTAACAAACTTGATGACAAGTAATGAATGAGGAAATGACCAGATTGTGATAACAACAAAAAGAATACATCCGAGGCACAGATATTCCTTGACGGTATATAACTATAATTACACACAATCTAATAAAACAAAGTGGTTTCCAGTGTCTTTCTTGATCATTTTAGCCCATTAACTATTGTCATCACTTTGCATCTATCGGCATACATTAACATCTTCTCTGAAACGTCTGGGCCAATTGGGGAGAACTTTTATATGAAGATCACGGTGCCGATCCAAAACAGAATCTCTACAATATTAGCGGAGAAACCATGTTTAGAGAAAATACGAGTTGTGTATCCAAAAAAATATTGTAGTCGTTCACTGTACACAGAGGAGAAAGAAAATATATGTTCATATCACAATATCATATTAATTTATTACCTTGACATACTGTTTTATATTGCAAGACACAATTACAATGTTCTCTTGTATACTGTAGTTAAGGCCGTGGTAGCCGTGATCGTATGGTAGTTGGATTTACCACTACCTATGCAATCAGTGCTTATCACCACTGATGTTGTGAGTTCGAATCTGGATAAGGGCGAGGTGTACAACATTATGTGATAAAGTTTGTCAGTGATTTGCGACAGGTCGGTGATTTTATCTGGGTAATCCGGTTTCCTCCACCAATAAAACTGACCACCCCTATATAGCTGAAATATTGTTGAAAGTGGCGTTAAGCACCATCAGACAAACAAACAAACAATAATGTAGTTGGTACTATCTTTAAAAAGAGTACAAACATGTGAGCCTGATTGGGAGGATACTTATTTTATTACTGTTATTCTGGTTAATACCGCTAGATTATATTTTATTCAACGAACAAGAAACTTATAAATCTGACCATTAAGGGAAAAAATTACAAAGTAAATGCAATGATATCTGTTTTGTATTAGACCAACATGCTCAGTTAGACTTTTCATATTATCAACTCAATTCATAATGCAGTATGTGTTCAAAGTTACATAATAACCTTTAAACACGTAACAAGAGTACCACTAGTGGAACAGGAACTGTTTACCCTTCCTGGGCACCTGAGTTCACCTCAGGTTTTTAGTGGGGTTCATGTTGCTCAATCTATAGTGTTTTATAGATTATTGTTTGTCCTTTTGTCCTTTTTCTCTTGGCCATTGTATTATCTGTTCTTTTTCGATTTACGCTTATGATGACACCTTTTGCATCTCTAAGCTTTTCTTAGGACAGTGTATGCTATTTTTGGTGTAGCTATACTTTTTAGGTTAGTGATGAAAAGAATGTTTTCAATGATGTATACCCATCTTGATTATATTATTTTATAATGCACGTGCCTCAGAAAAACAATGTTATTTAATTAAAACGAGGTTATCTGATCACCATCAAACTTAGCAGATTTTTTTATGCAAAAAAGTATATAAAATCATTTCATGCGTATAGTTTAAAGCAGTTTTACAGATTAAAAATGAAATAAGCTGTCATAAATGACATAAGGTACAGTTGTTTATTTGCTCTCGTTTTTGATCTTTTACGGTCTTGCATATCATAGCAGATAGCAAGCATAAGAATAAAATTAGAATAGCAAGATTTATATAGGAGAAACCAACATTAAATCATTAATAGCAATAAAAATAAATCACAATTTGTTAAACGAGTGTGGCTCTTTCAATCTTTATTAAAAATAATTAGCTTCACATTAACCGCATGTGTAGTCGCAAATTGTTTGTCCTTTTGTCCTTTTTTTCTTCTTTTGTGCATTGTGTTGTCTGTCCTTGTTTGATTTACTGATTCTGATTACCCCTTTGGTATCTTCAAACTCTTCTTCAGATAAAGATAGACAACTCTAACAGTGTATTGTTTCCTATGATCATTGTATTTTTATTCCCTTTTGCTAATAAAGTTTTATTTTTATTATTTGTATTCTTTTAAGCTGATGGGGCAAATGGTTGCAGTTAGTAAGATGGATGTTTTGTTAATTATAGCACAACACAAATCATGTGTCAACCTATTTATGAAAACAAGTGGTGAAATGGTTAGCATGTTCTCCTTTAGATCATGGGTTCAATTCTAAGTCAAGTCAAACCAAAGACTATACATTTGGTATTTGTTGTTCTCTTCAAAGAAAACAGTATTAAGGAGTAAGAACAAAGACTTGTCAGATAGGAATTATGATAATGTGTCCGAATGGAGCGACATGTTTTTTCTGTGGATTGTTGCTTCAATGAACTGAGCTAGCACTGCGAAAGAAAAATAAAACTCGGTGTGTTCACCATCATCAAAAAGTAACCTGTTCTCACGACGACCTAACTGAAAAATGTCCACTTGCAGTTATACAACAATAAAAAAAAATCAAAAACATCACCCGCCCTCTTTCATTATTTAGCTGATCTGAGCCAGAGATTTTATAGGTTTAAAGGTTCGTTATAATTTTCCATAGCGGCCTTGTCTATTTTGCTAGACAAAGACGATATCAGGAGCACATCAGTTCACTCCTGGTTTTAGTAGGGTTCATGTTGCTTGTTCTCTAGTTTTTTTATGTGGTAGATCAGTCTTTGTGATATTGTCAATTTTCGTTTGGTCATTGTATTGTTTGCTCTTTTCTTCTTTTGGCCATTGTATTGTCTGTTCTTTCCTTCTTTTGGCCATTCTATTGTCTGTTCTTTCCTTCTTTTGGCCATTGTATTGTTTGTTCTTTTCTTCTTTTGGCCATTGTATTGTCTGTTCTTTCCTTCTTTTGGCCATTCTATTGTCTGTTCTTTCCTTCTTTTGGCCATTGTATTGTTTGTTCTTTTCTTCTTTTGGCCATTGTATTGTCTGTTCTTTCCTTCTTTTGGCCATTCTATTGTCTGTTCTTTCCTTCTTTTGGCCATTGCATTGTTTGTTCTTTTCTTCTTTTGGCCATTGTATTGTCTGTTCTTTCCTTCTTTTGGCCATTGTATTGTTTGTTCTTTTCTTCTTTTGGTCATTGTATTGTTTGTTCTTTTCTTCTTTTGGTCATTGTATTGTTTGTTCTTTTCTTCTTTTGGCCATTGTATTGTTTGTTCTTTTCTTCTTTTGGCCATTATATTGTTTGTTCTTTCCTTCTTTTGGCCATTGTATTGTTTGTTCTTTCCTTCATTTGGCCATTGTATTGTCTGTTCTTTCCTTCTTTTGGCCATTGTATTGTTTGTTCTTTCCTCCTTTGGCCATTGTATTGTTTGTTCTTTTCTTCTTTTGACTATTGTATTGTTTGTTCTTTTCTTCTTTTGGCCATTGTATTGTTTGTTCTTTTCTTCTTTTGGTCATTGTATTGTCTGTTCTTTCCTTCTTTTGGCCATTGTATTGTTTGTTCTTTCCTCCTTTGGCCATTGTATTGTTTGTTCTTTTCTTCTTTTGACTATTGTATTGTTTGTTCTTTTCTTCTTTTGGCCATTGTATTGTTTGTTCTTTTCTTCTTTTGGCCATTATATTGTTTGTTCTTTTCTTCTTTTGGCCATTGTATTGTTTGTTCTTTTCTTCTTTTGGTCATTGTATTGTCTGTTCTTTTCTTCTTTTGGCCATTATATTGTTTGTTCTTTTCTTCTTTTGGCCATTGTATTGTTTGTTCTTTTCTTCTTTTGGCCATTATATTGTTTGTTCTTTTCTTCTTTTGGCCATTGTATTGTTTGTTCTTTCCTTCATTTGGCCATTGTATTGTCTGTTCTTTCCTTCTTTTGGCCATTGTATTGTTTGTTCTTTTCTTCTTTTGGCCATTGTATTGTTTGTTCTTTTCTTCTTTTGGCCATTGTATTGTCTGTTCTTTCCTTCTTTTGGCCATTGTATTGTTTGTTCCTTTCTTCTTTTGGCCATTGTATTGTTTGTTCTTTTCTTCTTTTGGTCATTGTATTGTTTGTTCTTTTCCTCTTTTGGCCATTGTATTGTTTGTTCTTTTCTTCTTTTGGCCATTGTATTGTTTGTTCTTTTCTTCTTTTGGCCATTGTATTGTTTGTTCTTTTCTTCATTTGGCCATTGTATTGATTGTTCTTAGTTCATATCTTCTTTGGCCATGGTATTGATTGTTCTTTTCTTCTTTTGGACATTGTATTGTTTGTTCTTTTCTTCTTTTGGCCATTGTATTGTTTGTTCTTTTCTTCTTTTGGCCATTGTATTGATTGTTCTTAGTTCTTTTCTTCTTTGGCCATTGCATTGTTTGTTCTTTTCTTCTTTTGGTCATTGTATTGTTTGTTCTTTTCTTCTTTTGGTCATTGTATTGTTTGTTCTTTTGTTCTTTTCTTCTTTTTGCCATTGCATTGTTTGTTCTTTTCTTCTTTTGGTCATTGTATTGTCTGTTCTTTCCTTCTTTTGGCCATTGTATTGTTTGTTCTTTTCTTCTTTTGGCCATTGTATTGTTTGTTCTTTCCTTCATTTGGCCATTGCATTGTCTGTTCTTTCCTTCTTTTGGCCATTGTATTGTTTGTTCTTTCCTTCTTTTGGCCATTGTATTGTTTGTTCTTTTCTTCTTTTGGCCATTGGATTGTTTGTTCTTTTCTTCTTTTGGTCATTGCATTGTCTGTTCTTCGATTTACGGCTTCTGATTACCCTTTGGTATCTTCAAACTTTTTTACTTGTAGCAACGAACCATTTGAGAGTAGAAGATTTTCAAAGTGTCAGTCAGTTAAACAACCATTGCCCGTAACGACAGAGGACCTCATAAACATTTCTGCAAGTTTAGCTCTTACATTGGTCCGATAGCTTCAGAGGAAATGATAACAATGTGAAATGTTAATGATGATCACGGGTGGATTGATAACGAACGTTAGAATCAAAGTGATGGCTATAGATCACATAACGCTGTGTCAGGTAGGCTAAAAATAAATTGAAGATTCAAACTGAAACGCACTTGCTATTTGAAATGAGAACTTAAAATGGAAAGCCACCACTGCAAAGACAAAAAGGTTATACGAAAACATAAACAACTAAACATTATCAAGGAAACCATTGTAAGCAGCAATTACATTGAGCAATATTGAAGAAAAATATCACCAAAGTCACCAAGTTTTCGTATCACAGGAAGCATAAGTAGGTGTTTCATCTTTTTGGAATAAAAAATAGAATCGGTGTGTAAAATCATTACCAATCTTAGATAAGGTCTAAAACGACGGACCAACATACCAAATTATCAACCCTCAATTAAAGAAAATAGAGAGGTCGATAAAACTGAATATGCTTAAAATCACACAAATATAAATTATTAAAGTCCATACAAAATAAAAATTATTTTAGATTCACCTTATGGCTTCCAATTCAACCCCATTTTACCCGACTGTCGACGATATATACCTTCTGGGAATATGGCTATAATGTAGAGGATGTCTGGGCTATTGATATCAATCAGTCTGACGGGTAATCTGGTTGACTATATTTAACAAAGAAAAACATCAAAACAAAACAAAAAACATAACAAAGCAAAATAAATAAAAACATTACACAATAATAAATACTATGTAATAAGTTACAATTGTACTCACATGAGTTTCTACTTATCAACATGAAAAGTTATACTATTACATGATGGATTATCACACAATGAAGCGGTTTTTGAGAAACTATTACGCAGTTTATAAAGGAGACTTTCTGGTCGCGCACTATGTCGGCCACTATTTTTGCATATTCAATGCTTAACACAACATATATATAACAATATTATATGATAATAGCATAATACATGTGAATAAAAGTTAGAGAATACCGAAGGGCCATAAAAACTGGACAATCCAGAGAAACTGGCAACATAGGGCACACAAGACGAAACAAAGCAAACAAAAAACAAAAACAAATATATAAGGGGACATGATATGATCTGATATAACTCTCGCATTTTAGCTGCATTGATTGAAATGTTAAAGATCTGTTGAAATCTACGTCAAAGAACTGATGAAGGTTATTTCAGAAATCCGTCGTGTGGACATTAAATTAGATATCTACTTTTTAATTACATCTGCTTTCCAGTAGTCAGTGGACCGAACGGCACTGATATGGTTTATTAGATATATTTATCATTGAGATTTACACTCTGTAATTGATGTAATTATTACTAAAAGCAATGTGTTCCTCCTCCCGTTTAGGCCGTTTGGTTCTCTTGCTCCCAATGATTTGGTTTTCTAATCTTTTGATTATCAGCGTACCTGATAAAGGTTATTCCAGAAACGAATCATGCACACTTACATTAGATATACCGGTATACGTTTTCATTAGACATGTAGCGGTACATAAACCAACTACTATCAAATTGATATATGCTGCTTTTCCACTAGGCGCGCATATCTAAGTGGTACAGGCCATGACTGGTTGGCTCGGAATCAGGATAATGTGTACGAGTGGAGAGACATGTCTACCCGCGGACTGTTGTTTCAGAGAGATCGCACAATAAAGATCCAAATAAACGTGTTGGTCTAGTACAAAGCGGACATCATTATCATCTCATTGAATGTAACATGTCCTCATCATGAAATAGCTGAACATTGCTCATTTGGTGTATGATTGTTTATTCGTTCATTACAACAGATATATACCCATTACATACATAGTGTGGTGGTACAATACTTTGCATCAGGTCATGCTCATTTGGCGTTAAGCTAAACAATAAATACTCACCGGCTATATAAGTGCTGCTATATTTTGAGAGCGAGTTTGAGAGCGAGTTTCTGTTAAAGTACATGTGTACAATGTGTGTCAAAATCAATAATTATAGTTAAAAATCACGGATCATAAGATCTGGTGGTATATATATAATACTTTAATCCTATTAATTTATTAAGATTATTTATTGAAAACTTAAATTATGTTTGTAGAACTTCTTAATTAACATTTCTTAATTATTACAGTTAATAAATATATAATAATGGTATTATTGTAGAGAATATACGTTGACAAAAAAAAAGAAACAATGAAATAAAAATGATTTGTTTGGTAAATATTAAATCAAGGATGAAGAAAGCATATTTACATTATTTGTGTCTGCCAAACAAATTATATACTCCACAGTCACAGCAAAAACACATAATAACATTAATATGTTACTTGTAAACCAAAGTTCTTCTATTCTGGAAACACAACCACTATTTCAATATAAAGCTCACTTAAAAATGTAGCACTGCAATTCGGCAATATATAGTTCAACATTCGTCACCGTAAAATGTTGCAAAAATGTTATATTTAGCACTGCGATTCGGCAATATATAGTTCAACATTCATCACCGCAAAATGTGGCAAAAATGCTATATTTAGCACTGCGATTCGGCAATATATAGTTCAACATTCATCACTGCAAAACGTGTCAAAAATGCTATATTTAGCACTGCGATTCGGTAATATATAGTTCAACATTCATCACTGCAAAACGTGTCAAAAATGCTATATTTAGCACTGCGATTCGGTAATATATAGTTCAACATTCATCACCGCAAAATGTTGCAAAAATGCTATATTTAGCACTGCGATTCGGCAATATATAGTTCAACATTCATTACCGCAAAATGTTTCAAAAATACTATGTTTGACACAAGAAACAAAAGGGGAAAAATGTTTATTTGTGGGAAGAAGAGCTTGAAGAAACCAAAGGGGTAATCAAAATCCGTATATTGAAGAAGAACAAACAACACAGTGGCCAAAAGAAAATGTACAAACAACGATCTACAAAACATACACATAAAATTAGAGATCGAGTAACATGAACCACACTAAAAACAGGGATGAACTCAGGTGCTCCGGAAGGGTTATGGAACGCTACTTCCCAATTGGTTACGATACGACAATCTAATTGCCAAATCGGAAACACCGCCACAAAGTTAAGAAGGGCATCTGTTACAGTATAGATAGCTAAGACGGAAATACCATTATAGACGGGCTAAGTGCAAGTGCATGCTCAGTATGATTAAAATTAGATGATTGTTGGATCTTTAGTTAGCTACCCGTTGACATCTAGCGACACCCCGCATAGGGTCGTGTCAGAGGTCATATTGTCAGCCTACCAATCAACAACGAGCATCCAAATCTTGAATGAATTATTAAAAACGAAACACACGCTGTTTTCCGATTGGTCAATATATTAGCTGTCTTGCATATCATTTGATGGTCAAAGATAAATACGGGATGTTATTAGTGTTCGTTCATCGTAAAGAAACAATCCAACCTACATATAATCTTAATTAGATTGGTTGAGTAATTTCCCTTGATATGCCAAGGTATATATTGTGTATTACTCGTCAAAACAGTGAAAAATAAAAGTTCGAGATGGCAAATGATGTTGAAGCTTTGTGTAAATTATTCACTGATGCACGTATCAACTTCTATTAAGTCTAGATTTGTGTCTATTAATACCATATTTTCCAAATGCACATTACAAAGTGTTACAAAAACAAAGCGTTTTCAACATTGAAGAGATGGACACCATGAAGATAATTTGAAAAGATTCGACATGGATACCATTTAAATCCCCACCTAGCCCGACTGATTCAGTTGCTGCTTCACTATTTATATCAAACGAGGACATTATTTTGCTTTCTTGGTATATATGGCTACCATGACAGGACGTCACGTACATGTAGTTTTCAGAGAATATAAGGTGTCAACTTCAGACAAATAGCAATAGGCCAGGTAGGTTAAAACGCATATCAAATAGGAAATGTTTTACTCTAAGATGACATCGCTTCAGTCCACTGTACCGCTGCCACCAACTATTGAAGCCAATTCTGTCAAAGGACAAATGGGTCCTGTTAGGCTTATTCCTTGAGCAATATCAGGCTTACTTGACAAAGAATGATCCTGCGATCAACACTGAAGATAATTTAAAACATTTATTTATTCTATAATTTATTCTTGCAAATCTATCTGATCAAGAAGAGTTTGAAGATACCAAAGGGGTAATCAGAATCCGTAAATCGAAGAAGAACAGATAACACAATGGCCAAAAGAAAAAGTACAAAAGGACAAACAACGATCTACAAAATATACACATAAAACTAAAGATCGAGTAACACGAACCCCACCAAATACCGGGGGGGGGGGGGGGGGGGGGTGGGGGGGGGGGACTCAGGTGTTCCGGAAGGGTAAGCAAGATTATTTCAGAAACGCGTCGTGAGCACTTTAAAACTAAAAATGAATACATCTGATTAATATTTGTATTGTAGCTTTGTTCAGGTTAATAGATTAACGTCTTATACATTCTAAATAATAAATTATTGTTTATATATTATATATTTACAATTTCTAATAGGATTAAAAATAGAAAATTGTATTGTTACCTTTTCATGAGATCAGTTCAAGACACTACATATTAATAATGCCTGTACGAGTGACTGAACCCATATCATGTTGAGATAACCTGTGGCATATATCAAAAGACAGCTATACGAGTTTGATGGAAGTTGGTCCACGTTTTAAGTGAGTGAATTAGTCGGCATGAACATTTTTTATATATAAAATCGTAAGAGATTTTCCAGTACACACATTGCATAGTCAGCGCTTATTTTTCATCAAGACGTGTGTTTGTTTTTGTTTTTCTCTTTTGAGAAAGGATCGGGTGTTAATTTCATAATGTTTGTCAATGTCTTAGTTGTATTTTTAATTTTTAATAATTTTTGTAACGGACAAACTGGAGATGACCTAAAAGCTTTAAAAACAATGTTGTTTACAACAAATGCATATAGAAAAGACGTTCGTCCAAATATTGATCAGACAAAACCAACGCAGATATTCTTGGATTTATATTTAGTAGGATTAAACGGAATAGATGAAGTTTCACAAAAACTCACAACGACAGGTTTCCTTTATACCGGGTGGCAGGATGATTACTTAGTGTGGTCACCGGCATCGTATGGAGGCATAGCCACCATTCAAGCTTCTCAAAGTGATATTTGGAAACCCGACATAGCAGTACAGAATGGGTTTGCAAAATTGAAAGAACTTGGCGATAATTTTATCAATGCAAGAATTTACAATACGGGGGAAGTAACGTGGTTGCCCTTTGAAGTGTTTGAGACGAAGTGCGCAATAGACATAAGGTATTTTCCATTCGACCAACAAACATGCAACCTAATTTTCGTTGTCTGGACTAGTAACGTTTTTGAGGTGAACGTAACACAAGGGAGTAAAGGGGCAATTCTATACAACTTTCAAAACGACGGAGTTTGGAGTATTGAGTCGACATCCGTTAAAACAAGTACCGAGACGGCAGAATCAATGGTAACATTTACGCTAATACTTAAAAGGGGTTCATCTTATTATGTTTTGAATGTAATAATTCCTGTCATTTTATTAGGGATCCTAAATGTTCTCACATTTGTACTTCCGGCTGACAGCGGGGAAAAGATTGGATATACAATTACTGTATTCCTATCCTTTTCTGTGTTTTTAACTATTATAAGTTCAGAACTGCCAAGAACGTCAGGATCTATATTAGGATATTATTTAATATTTCAACTTGTAATGGGGACAGTTGTCGTATTG